>PVJH01013385.1:0-60715 GCA_004026705.1 Nesogale talazaci | reverse complement strand
GTGCATTATTACAGGATGAAAGAAACAGTCTTCAATGTAACATTCTGAGCCTTTTTCTCACAAAAACAGTTTTCATTTTTTCGGAAAACATCTTCATAATAAGGCTCCATTGTCACTCTGTGTCCTTCATGGAACTCTCTCAAGATTATCCTTTGGAAACAGCAAAAATTAGTCACCGCCCCCTTTTGCACTGATCTCTCTACCTTGAATTGAGCTAGCCCAGAAGAGTATGATGGCTGATGAGTGATGCATTGGACTGCTAACTACAAGGTCAGCAGTTCAAAACCGCCAGCTGCTCCACAGAAGAAAGATGAGGCTTTCTATTCCCTTAAGGAGTTATACCCTTGGAAGCCTACAGGAGCAGTTCTTCTCTGTTCTGTAGGGCCTTACAAGTCAGATTTAACTCCGTGGCAGTGTGTTTTGTAGGTGATCATCTATTGTTATATTAATTATTATCATTACTATCATTTCTTTGGTAGGTCAAGGGAGTTGCACGACCTTCTTAAATTTTTGAAAACAAGAAACAAAACCCAACAACAACCTTAAACTACAATAATGGAAGCCTCTATCAAGCACTGCTCTACTCTGACATACCTGGGGGTGCCATGGGTTGGCATGCCACTTTATGGCAACTGGTACTGGTAAAATCAGGGGGACTTCTGACAATTAGATGAACCCTGGTGGTGTGGTGGGTTTCTACCTGCAAGTTCAGCAGTTCAAAACCACTGGCTGCTCTCCTCTTCTAGAGTTGCACTCTGGGAAACTTACAGGGGTTGTTCTGCCCTACCCTTTAAGATCTTTATGAGTTGGCATCAACTGGATGGCAGTGAGTTTGTTTTTTTCTTGGCTTGGTGATAATTGGTTGTGGTAGTCTTCAGCCATGCTTCGGGATGCCTATTATGTGCTCGACGTGACACTAGTGACCCCGTAGAACCATGATGAGAGCTTCTGTGTGCCTACTATGTGCTCAACTTGGTACTAGGGCATCACTATGAGCATTTCAAGTAAACCATCATGGTCCATGGACACTCCATCCACCCTCTTCCTTTCCATGTGCTCCTTGAGAGTACTCAGTGAGAGGGAGAAGAACTTTCTGTTAACTCTGAAGTGATTTAGAACTTCTAAAAGCACAGATTTATAATTTCATCTTACATAAAGCTCATAGTGCCTAGTAAACGAAGCTCCAATTATAATATTGTTGTGGTGGCAGCCTTTTTTTTTTTTTCTTTTGGGTCACCTTTATTTGGAATGGGAACAACAATGGATTTCTTCTAGTCGGTTGACTAGGTAACTGTGTTACAAAGCTTTGGTATAGACGAACAAATGTTCCCAGTGTTTCATCAGGTTGTTGAAACATTTCAGTTAGTCAATTCCTGAAGCCTTGTTTTTCACTAATGCCTTCAGCACAGCTGGTCTTACATACTTATTATATTCACCATTGTGCAGTGCACTATAAGGCAAACATTTCTTTTCTTTTTTTAAGTCATTTTATTGGGAGCTCATACATCGTTTTTCACAATACATAAGTAAGCACACTGTGTCAAGCACCCTCACATGTCCACTTCTAATATCATTCTCCAATCATCCGCCTTTTCCCTTAAGCACGTAGTATCGGTTTTTCCATCCATCCCTTCCCCTCTTCCCCTGCTCTCTCCTCCCCACCAACCCTCAATACTTTATACATTGTTATTGTTCTGTCATATATTACACTGCCCGACCTCTCCCCCAACCTACTCCCCTGATGCCCATCCTTCAAATAGGAGCTTCTGTGTATATCCTTGCCATTGGTTCCATCTCTCTACCCCACCTTTTCTCTACCCTTCCAGCCTCTCCAATCTAACCATTGGCCCAAAGGGGCCCATCCATCTTGGTTTCCCCATATCTCCAGCCCCCCTCTATACTAGTGTGACTTCTCCAGTCCATCTGGATGTGTTAGTAGAGTTGGGACCATGATGGTTGGGGGGGTAGGGGAGGAAGACTTCAGGAACTAGAGGGAACTTGTATGCATCATCACTGCCCGGCTGTACCTTGACTGGTTTGTCTCCTCCCCGTGGCTGCCCTGTAAAGGGGAGTGGGCCACCAGTGAGCTTAGGTCCCCACCCTGATCTCCCCCTCCTTTGTAATGATGTGGTTCTTGTTCTTTGGGGTGGCAGCCTTTTTTATTTGGCTTTCTAACTGGGTGCCTGGTGTAGGCCAGGGGTGAATATTTTCCATTCACTTGGACATGATGTTAGCGGCTTCTTGTAGGATCACTTATTCAGGTCCTCGCTCCATGTTCATTCTAGTTTCCATTCAATATTGCCGGAGGGTTCCCATCTTCATTCTTGTGAGTTAATCTCCGAGTTCCTTTTTTTTCTCTCTAAAATTTTAGGAAATCAGTTCCGAAGTACTGCCTCTAGTTGTACCCATGGTTCCATCTATAGTTTTACTTAGGATCCTACTTGAAATTCCTATTCCTTAAGGACTCTTGATATCATCTGCGTATTTCTTAAGGGAAGAGACTGTAAGATATGGATACTGATTCTCTTAATTGAAGAACAATTCCATTTCTAAAAGGAGGCATATTGAATCTCTAAATTTGTGGAAAGTACTCAGAAAGCACTTGTGGTCTTTCTGTTGTAGCAGCACTGGATAACTAAGGCAGCATGGTAGGGGTCAGAAATAAGACAAAAAAAACTGCCAGAAAATTTGGCAAAGATGACAGTGGCTTTTTGTGTCCTTAAATTTTAAGAGCTCTCATTGCTGGTCTTTTAACTAGATGAGAGAGTAGATACCCTATGGATCGATTTTTCTCTCTAGCATAATGGCCCTCTATGTAAGAGCTTGAGAGACTCTCTTGTCTAATGTGCTGCAATTGCCAGTGCTAAAGCTATAGTCTAAGCAGTACAATTTCGGTAGCTCAGATTCACAGAGCAGTGAAAGTAGGACTAGAGGAAATATGCCAGATAAAACAGTCCTAACTCGATCTCACACACTCAACAAGAGAGATAGGAAAAATGCAATCTTAGAAATATTGTTTAATTTCCTAGCTAACAACTTATCCAATATGAATGAATCTAGAGTACCCTAGAACAATCAAGGTAAATATTTAATTGGGTGCATAGTGATGTACTTATTTTTTCTACTAGTATAGCTCTTTACTGATAGAAAGAAATTGTTCATATTGTAGATGTAATGCTTGCAGTGCTTGGCACACCTTAATATGTCCACTCCTTTCTCGTCAACATGATTAAGGCCCCAAGGCCAAACAAAAAATTAATCACAAAAATTCATTGCCATTTCATTGATGTCAACTCATGGAGACCCTGTAGGACAAAGTACAATTGTCCCAGTGAGTTTCCACTACTGTAATTCTACAGGAGCAGAAAGGCTCATCTTTCCTCCAGTGTGTTACTGGTGGACTTGAAGTGGTCAGTAACCCAATAATAGCCCAACTCATAACTACTACACCAACTTGAACTTCAACAGTTGGACCTCAGGTTTCCTGCTTATGGGTTAAATGCTGGTCTTGGTTATAAACTATTTAGCATTCACATTCTGAAGTGAACATCTGCAATTGTAATTGTGAAGATAACCTACATGAAGATTAAAAGAACAAAAAGCAAACATTTCCCACAAAAACAGAGAAATCTACGTCTCATAAACAATTTATTCTTAGTTTAACTTATAACCAAGCAAAGGCCTATTTATCATTTGTGTGGGATGAGGAAAGAAAAGACATGAAAGATAGAATAAATTAAAATTTTTTACCTTTCTTCCTTACTTAGGCAAGCAAGAAGTCTTTCGTTCATATTCTGACAGGACCTATTCTGCAAGGCCTCACTCTTTTATTATTTTTTTCTTTTACTGTGTTTAGAGGTTATGTTAATCCAGATAGACTAGAAAGACAAATTCATAAGCATGCATATGTACATAAGAAAGAGGTTTATATCCAGGAGGAATTGAACATTGAGAAAACAGTTCAGCCCAGTCTAGTCGAAGGTCATAAATCTGATATTAGCCCTTGTGTCCAATACCAACACGTAAGTCCTCGTCAGACTCCCAAAGCATATGCAATGACACCAGGACAATCACACGTCAGTAGATGTAGAGTCTTGTGTATCCAGTGGTGGTAGAAGCATCTCAATACTCTCAGGGGTCTCCCCGTGGCTCCTTCAGTTTCAAGGGCTCAGGATCTATCAACATGCTGCCATGTGTCTCCTCAGCTGCAATGTCTCCCCGGGAGTGAGCAAGTGTCTCCTGCTTCCAAAAAGAAAGTACCAGATTTCCCAGAATTCTCAGAGGAAAAAGCCATGCCCGCACAGAGGTCTCATTGGCTGTCTCCAGATTGACAAGGCTAGACCCCACCTCTATATTCCTCATCCTCAAATTAACACCAGATTTGGCAACTGCCCCAGAGGTCTTAGTTGTTTCTGATATTTCTAAATCATTGCAATTTGTGGAGTTCTTCAATGTTACTTGACTTTTCTGTGCATAGTCATTTTACTACTATCTCTTGCATTTTCTTTTCCTGGAAGAAAGATGTCTAAGTTCCTTGTTGGGGGTTAAAAAACAAACAAAAACTCTGCTGCCATCCAGTCCATACTTATTCACAGTGACCCTATTGGACAGAGCTGAGCTGTCTGAGAGCTATTGAAACTGTAAGCCTTTACAGGAGCAGATGGCCCCATCTTTCTCCCATGCACTGACAGGTGGGCTTGGACTGCTGATTTTTCAGTTAGCAATCCAATGCTGAACTGAGTTTTTTTTTATATAAGACACCTATTAAAATGAATAATAGCCTTGTATTTTTTAGATTCACCTCCATCGTCTTGGAAAGTAGGTTAAACTATAGTGTTGGCCTTTGAATCGTAGGTGTCTCAAGACACTTTCAGAAGGTCTGAAAGATTACCTTTGTCGCCATGTTGGTCTTGGCAAGGGTGGTGTGCATGCACGGTGGGTCGGCCTATTCTGCCTCAGTAAGCACTAAGATGGTGGCACAAAACGGCATGGAGCCAGTGGTCCTCAGTGCTCCCTTCTAGCAAGCAATCAAGTGCCAGCTTTGCTAAAGAATGCCTTTCACGAGACAGAGAAAATGATTCATTATATTAAATCTCTACACTGGTGTGCATGTCTTTACCCAGTGACCATGGTTACACTGAGAGCTCGTCCACTGCTCACCAATGGCCATAGGCAGTTTCCAGAAGAAGCATGTGTGTCAGTGCTTGGGTTGCAAGCTGAAGTAGTTGCTATTTTTCATGAAACACAAGTTTTCATTAAAATTAAAAAAATTTAAAACCCCAAACTGACAAGCTATTGGCTGTTCAGACTGGGTACTGGGCAGATATTTTCTCCAAAAATGAAGAGTCTGTCACTTCAAGAAGACAACCGATAATATGTGATGACAATCATGAAATTTGAGGTTTCAAACAAAAAGTAAAATTTGGGAATATTTATAACCACTATCATGTGCTTGACAGCTTTTTCATCAAAATGGATTGGTAGTGATGTGAACAAATTTTATTTTTGGAGATTGTGTATAACGCCATGTGTTGACATCTGCACAAGTCTGCAAACAAAGACTTGTGCAGATGTTAACACATGGCCTATACATGACCTATACATGACCTATACATGGAGTTATAAAATCATAAATGAGTGAAAGATATATTCATCGTTGAAGATATACCAATGGATTTTTCATCCACTGGTGTACAAAATTTTTGGTATCGTTTTACACCTCGCAACACAATTAATATTAAGAAACGGCCATTTGTTAAATTTGATGTAACAACAGAGGAGAATAGCCATAACTATCTGAAAGGCTTTCAAAGTTCTCCTCCTTCTGATTAGGTGTCTCTGTGAGACTGAATTTCATAGCAGATTGAGTGCAGAAGCAAATAGGAGATTCTGGTTATGTTTTATTAAGTCATCTCTTGAAAAGTTGTGAAAAATTGCTGCTTTTTTTCATAAAGAATAGAGCTGTTTTCATAAAAATGGCATGTTAATGGTAGCAGGTTCGTAGTAATTTTTAAATAAATTATTAATACATACCTGAACTTTTCTTAGTTTTAACCTTTCATATCCCCCAAACACACCCACTGCCAAGCCATCAGAGGCTCTGAGGGAGAAAGGTAAGACTTTTCACTCGTGGAAAGCGTTACAGTCTCGGAAACGCACAGAGACAGTTCGACTCTCCCCTGTGGGGTCGCTAGGAAGCAGGATGATCTCAATGACAGTGAGAATCTTTCATCAGCGTGATCAGGACCCTGATTACAAAACAAAAGCCCTTTGAGACCCTCGATACTTTTTAGCAGGATAAAGAAGTCCTGGTACTGCCAAGTTTGAGGGTGGTGGAGCTAAACCTAAGTAGACCAGGCCTGGGCACACTTCTGTTACGAGATGGATTTTTATCTTAATGTTTTTTTTTTTCTGTAGCATACTGATTGCTGTACACATTTAGGAAATGACCTTCACACATCTTTCACTAACTGCCCCCCCCCCTCACTCCCCTGCCTTGAGCCTCCTTCAATCCTCTTTTTACTGGCCGAGGGATGTGGTATACAAAGGGAGTGGTGATTGTGGTTTGAATCATTCCAGAACCTCCCACCCAGGTTGAAGGACACAGCTGTATTTATAAAAAATCAGGCAGGTGAAAGGAGGCGAGGAAAGATCAAGTTTCCTAAACATACCTCATGGCAGATGGAAAGTTCAATAACTGATCATAAAGATCTGGCCAGAGCAATTGTTTGCAGGAAGGAAAAGAAAGTGGGTTTCTGGGTATCTTTTTTGAATGATACCTGGCAACAGGTGGGCCGTGATCGCAACCTCCTAGGATTCAGACTTCAAACGTAGAGTACATTTGCATACGCCAGCATTCGACATGGACTCCCACACTGCTGCCAGCTCAGACAACCAAGAGGAAATAGAGATCCATATTACTCCAGAACGAAGCTTGGGGGTCTCAGGGGCTCAGCAGCTGTGTAAACAGACCGGAGCCCTCTGCTTCTCCTCGGCTAGATACTTGTTTCCACACAGGACCCAGACACACCACGATGAGAGGTGCAGAAATGAAAATGGAACATGACAGATCTCATTCTTGGGTTTGAGAAGAGCTGGAAATATCCCCTTCTAATGTACGGTTGGATCAAAGGAGGCCTGGTGGCAGAGTGGTTATACTTTGGGCTGCTAACTTCAAGGTCAGCGATTCAAAACCACCAACCACTCGCTGGGAGAAAGATGAGGCTTTCTACTCCCATAAGGAATTATAGTCTTGAAAACCCACCAGGGCAGTTGTACCCTGCCCGATAGGGTATCTTGGAGTCAGAATTGACTGGTGGCAATGGTTTGAGTTTCTGGTTGTAGGTTAAGGTACCCTAGAGTCTGCTAACTGCAAGGTCTGTGATTTAAACCTGTCAGCTGCTGGTTGAAAGAAGGAAGAGAGCATCAGCTTCTATAATGATGTATAGTCTCAGAAAACTCTAGATAAAATTGCTGTGAGTCAGAGTCGACCAGATGGTGGCGTTGGCTTTGGTTGTTGTTGTGATTTTTACGAACTGTGTATGGGCACAAAAAATATGCGGTGGTGCAAGGAAGACGGGGAAGGCCAGGAGAGATATGAACTGACTTCAAGGAGCTAAGGCAGGAGAGGACACCCACACAGAACCATTTGATGTACAATTCCCTTGGTCAGTGCAAATGGTTAACAAATTAATTTCTGTCAAAAGGCTGGAGGTTCAAGTCTCTAGAGGTATCTCGCAAGAAGGCCTAGTGATTCACTTCCAAAACAGCAGCCACCGAACACATAATGGCACTGTCTTCTTGGACACATAAAGTTGAAACTGACTCATAGTAACTGATTTCTACTCAACAGAAAATTTGACAATAACAATATTACTATCTTGTTAAATGATATATGCATTTAAATATTCTTCTCAGACTTCTATTTTTAAAATATGCCCCCCATTTTATAACATTTTGTTTGGGGCTTTCTTTCTGCAGGTTAAATTGGTAACTATGCTAACCCTTTCATCTGTTTCTCACCGTAACAACTTTCAAACAATTGAAATAAAACTTTGTTGACTTTGTGATGGTTTTGGTTTCTGGAATTAATATGAAATTAGTGATAGGGACAGAGGACATGTAATAGTGATGATGATGGTGGTGGTGGTAAAGATGGTGATGATGATATTGATAGAGGCAAAGGAAGGACAGGAGGAGGAAGGAGAAACCAATTTGCTTAGATTATTCGTATTTTCTGGGCAGAGTTCTGAGTGTGATTTAGCATTAACTCATTTACCTCAATCACTGAACTATCAGAATTTAGACATTTGGGATAATGGGTAGAGATGAGTTTGTGTCAATCCGGGTAGACTAGAGAAACAAATACATAAACACATATCTAGATTTAAGGGTATGGTTTATATACAAGAGGAATAGGATGTTAAGAAAGCATCCCAACCCAGTCCAGTTCAAAGTCATAAGTCCAATATTAGCCTATATGCCCATACCAGTCTATAATGTCTCCTGGCTCATGAAGTCACAGGCCAGTGGGTGTAGAATCCTGGCGCTGGCAGGGTTCTCCCCATGACTCCTCGTTTCCGGGATTCAGGGTCCATCAACAGCATCCAGTGGTGGTAGAGGCAACTCAGTGCTGGCAGGGCTCTCCACGTGGCTTTGCCAGCTTCAGAGGCCTGGTTTCTTCATGGTGAGGCTATGTGGCTTCCTCCTGCCATCTTGTCTTGTCCGTAGTTCCTTGTCTCTGAGACTAACTCCCCAAAAACTGGGGAGATAGCTTCTCCTATCCATGAGGGAAATATCTCAAAACTTCCCAAAAGTCTCAAGAGAAAGCCAAGCCCACACAGAGGCCTCATTGGCTACCCAATGGCTATCTCCAGATTAACAGGCTAGACTTCACCCCTACATAGCAATCATGAAATTAACATAAGCATATGACCACCACAGTGTTGAAGTGGCAATGCTAAGCAGGGGAGAAAAGGTGAAATAGAACACAAAAGGAAAATTAGAGGGGGTTGATTTTGAAAAAGTTAAAGAGTAAGGAGGTAGCGTGTGTAATCAAAGAAAATGGAGTGACTGCTTTCAACTTTGGGATCTCTGTTGTCGAGTGAGCATTACTTGAAGGTCAAGGTATGAAAGAAAAAAGGTGAAATGGAATGGGGCCTGGACAGAGTCAAGATGGAGGGTTTCCAAGACAGCCTTAGCTAAGAAGGGAAAGAGGAACTTGATCTGGGCAAATAAAGAGAGCGTGGTCAGGGGAGATGCAGAGAGGGAGTTCAGAATATGGGACTCTGATGGGAGGCGATCTGAGCAGGTTACACGGAAGCACATTCCTGTTCCCCCAGGAGGATGTCAACTTTGCTCCCACATCAGGGTGCAAGCCCTCAGGGCTTAGCGAGTTACCATTGGGAAACCTCATGATCAGCAGTTCAAACCTCCAGTCTCTCCAAAGAAGAAGGGTGACGCTTTCTGGTCCCCTAAAGCCTCTGAGACTGACCGAGCAGTTCCACTCTGTCCTACAATCTGCGAGGAGCTGGAAATTACTTGATGGCAATGGTTTCAATGAGAGAGGAGTTAAGCCAGAAGTCTCCTGGTGAATGACAGAATGTGTTGATGATCACACTGGGAGCAGTTTTACGCCCTGAAGTGGGTTTGCTTGACCTTATCTCTGTGGATGAAAGAGATTGCCTTTTTATGAGTGGGGTGTCGGTGAGCAATGGTTGGGTTGAAAGCATCATCATTGCCTTTGGCCTGCATTTGTCATCAGCACAGGAATCTCTGTACTTCATACTCCCACCCCACCCAACCAAACCCCGCTTGGCTCCTTGGTTGGTTGCTTCATTTGCTGTGCAGCAATATTTAGTGGGTCAGAGCTGCAAGCACCTCAGGGAACTTGTGGAGCTCAGAGCTGACGCTGCACTTAATACTACAATTTAAGTCATTTCTCTGTGTAAAGGCCCAGGCACTCACTATGACGGGCCCAACTCTTGAGATTTCTTATTCTCCTAGAGGTTAATGTTAAGTGTCTCTTTTGGAAGAGAACCAAAAATCAATATATGGAAAGAGCTATATGGCTGTGTCTGTCAACATTGTAGCCATGTAATATTTAAAAAGGAAGAGCATTGTGGGAAATGCCATTATGATTTATAATCCTTTTTTTTTAAGTTCCCTGTGCATTACTTTTGTGATGTACTGACGTTAAGACCCTGAACATCACCTTAAATGATATTAACAGTTGTTGTTATTAGAAAGCCTTTGCCCTTTATAGAGACCCATTTTATTTCCTTTGAGTGGATGCACTTCTTTCAAGAAAATCATGATGCACACAGGATGATTTTCCTGCATAGTAGTATGCACCTTAATAGCAATCATGTACAACTGATGTCCTAAAACACTTTTGATAGACTGAGGGAAGGTAGACAAAAGTTGGGGGACTATGGAGGAGAAGGGAGGCTCAGTTTTCTAAGAAGTTTCCAGGAGCTGTTTTCAGCATAAAGTGACAGACAACTCCCTGACTTAAAACAATAAACCCCACAGTGATCTCTTGATCGTATATTTCATTTTGATCACCGAAAATTCTCAAGCATGCAACTGGGTTGACTGCCACTGGGAAGAGTGGATATAATGTATCAAATAGCTTCCAGAATCAGGTTCTAATTCTCTCTGGTTGGAAATTTTACCCACTGGTGTTCAAAATTATTGGCAGCCATTGTGTTTGTGATAAACTTGACTTTGGCTAATTTGACAGCTTCCCTTTGGGAAGAATAAATGAGAAGAGCTAACCATTCTGTCCACAGGCTCACGTCCACAAGCAGTTGGTACTGATTAGAATGACAGGGTATGCTCTTCTATTTCTCTTTGGTAGGCAGGGTATTTACCACACTCTCTGACTGCCCTCCCTAGCTACTTCTTTCCCTTGTGTCATCTGCTGAACTCCTGTTGGACTTTTAATTTGTGACTCATGTTTAAATAGTCTTTTGTATGTAGATGACTCCATACTTTGTGGCACAGATGTTCATCTCCCCTGCCCAGAAGTTTGTTGACACCCCAAACACTACATGCTTAATGTTGTCTAGATTTTCTTCTTTGTCTCCCACGACCATTCTCTTTAGCCTCTCCAATGTGGATTGTTAATGAATCTTTCTCTTTGATCCCCACATCTAAAGGCAAAGAACTGCCTCTTCCTCTTGGTTGTCTTCTCTCCGGTTCACATTGTCTCCATTTTGTCTCTATGCTTACCGACCATCACAGTGCAAAAGTAATCGATCCAGAGAGATATAGCACCCCCCCCCACACACACACACATACACTTGTGTGCCTTACTTCTGCTTTCTGCTCCAATTTTGCTGGCAGGGAGTACATCGATTCCATTTTTCAAAAAGCTTCTATGGTTTTTTTTAATCCCCTATTCATTATGCTAAACAGTATGCATTTTTCTAAGGGCTTCATCAGTTGCCTCAATACCCAAGTTCTTACCAACTGAAGCCTATACTTCTTGACTTGAATTCATCCATATTGTGACACTGAGGCTCTAAGTTACCTCTTGTGCAGACTTTTATGCATCTACAACTCTCCTTCCACTGCCCATTCCTGACCTCTTTCAGTAACCAATTCAAATTCCAGAGCTTCCTTGAAGTTCACCATGGCCTCCTCCATCAAATCCTGATGGTTATTTGGTTCTTCATTCCCTCTAAATGTGTACACTGGGAACCAGCTGTGTGTCAGATTTCAGAGCAGGGACACATTTGGATTTAGATTCTGCCACATGTTGATGATGTCATCTTAGGTCTTGCTGAGCCTCTTTCCTCTTAGTTGTGTGAAGGTACTAACAACAGTGATAGTGATCTTGAATTGTGATTAACTGTGAGGATGAGTATAACAAGTCTGACACTTAGTAAACACTCATTAGTTAGTAAGTCAGTATTTCAGAGAGCCTCTTGAGACTTACCACATGCCCACTGATGTGAAGGACATAATGTAATTGGTTTGGAATTCACTTTGGACCTTTAGGCTTTATCAGGTACGTGGCATAGATTAAATGCTCAGCAAATGTTTGCTGGAAAAATGAAGACAGGACGTGATAATGATTGGCAGCAGGTGATTGCTATGATCATTATTGTTGTTATTTCATCTGTCTTTGCAGCCACACGGTGGGTAGAAAAGTGTACTATATAAGAGCAATGTGTGGGCTTGTCTGCAGAAGTGTCTGAGCCTGAAAGCAACTCTTTAATTGTCTTCCAAGAGCAATGCCAGGAAATGTGGGGCCATTTGGTCATTCTGCGCTCATTAGTTTGCCTGCTGTTGCTCTGTAGACTACATTAGAGGATTGTGCTAGTCCAGGAAGACGAGAGAAGCAAATTCATAGACATGCATATGGATATAAGGGAAAGGTTTATATACAAGAGGAATGGAATATTGAGAAGGCATTTCAACTCAGTCCAGTCCAAAGTCATAAGTCTAATATTAGCCCATATGGTCAATACTAGTCTATAAAGTCTCCTTCTGACTCATGAAGCACGTGCAGTAGAGGCGTCCCGGCGCTGGCAGGGCTCTCCCCATGGCTCCTCATTTCCAGGGCTCATGATCCATCAGTAGTACCCATTGGCGGTGGGAGCATCTCAGTGCTGGCAGGGGTCGCTCTGTGATTTCTCCAGTCCCATAGGTCTGGCTCCATCAGAGCAAGCCCATGTGGCCTCCTTTCTGGCTCCTCCATTCTTCAGGAATCAGGGTCGATCAGCATGCTGTCATCTCATCTTGTCAGCAGACTGACTCCAAGAGACTGAGAGTCAAGTCTCTCTTCTCCAATGGGGAAATACCATGAGCTTTCCCAGAATTCTCAGGAGAAAGCCATGCCCACACAATGGCTTCATTGGCTACTCATTAGCTATCTCCAGATTAACAGGCTAGACTCTACCCCTACATCCTAATCAGGAAATTGACATCATGAACACATGACCGCCACAAGGACATACACTCATCAGCAACTTTCCAAAACCAAACTCATTGCCATCAAGTCATTTCAGAGCCATATTCATCATTGTTGCATACAAGCAGCCTGCAAATGAATACTGACTGTTAACTGTTTTTTTTAAAATGTTTATTTTAATGCATTGAGCTAGGAGGGGTTCTTTGTCAGTTTTCTTATCAGTCTGTCACTTGGGAGCCCAGAAGAGACAAATAATATCATTTCCAATCAGTGAGCATCTTCTCCGAACTTATTTTATTTAAAAATATTTCAGTGTCAACATCACCATTAACATTAAGGTGAAGTCTCTTTTCCCCAGGTAATCAATTTTCCCAAGAAATTGTCACAGTATTTGTTCTTCTTGCACATATTCACAAATGGTGTGCTTTAAAAAGGGAAAGTGTTGGGCTGAGCCCTGGTGGCGTAAGTGGTTGAGTGCAGAACTGCAGCCTGCAGGCTTGGCGGTTCAAATCCAGTGGCGGCTGGGTAGCGCCCAGGATCACCAGAGGCAGTGATGCCCACAAAAAAAAAAAAAAAAGGAAAGTGTAGGCATAAGCCATATTACATTCAATATGCAAATGAAAACTTTATCAAAATATGGGCTGTTGTAGAGATGAAATTAATTGTGACAATGTAGGAGGAGTTATACAGAGAAGGGTGATTAATGTGTTAAGTCTTCAGTGACTGATGAATGTAATGTTAGGCAAAAATAAATCTCCAAATACCCCTGGATATTGAATCCCTAGGCGTTTGAGCAAGGCACATCTCTAAGTCTTTATGACAGCCTACTTTTTTCTTTCAGAATGGGGATGAATTGGTCCATTATCATCTAAATTGGACGTCATGATGATGGCTTTTCTTTGATTTCTTTATTATATTTTTGTTTATTTGTTAAGAAACTCGGGCAGAAAATGTGATACTTATCTTGAAGTAAGTTGTTATTTTTCTTCAAACAAGAAATGACACCCTCCTTCTTCACATAGTTAGCTACATACAGCAGGGGCCAGATTTTGCATAGCGTGAGACCCGATCTTTGACCCCAAAGTCAAAATTTCAGGCTGGATTCCCCTTTGAATGTTCTTTGATGTGATGATCATGCAGTCAGGTTATCTGTAGAAACAGATATTTGATCAATTCCTGGTTTTTCTTTTCTTTTTTTCTCCAAGGGAGCCACCATGTCTGACAAAAGTGACTTAAAAGCTGAGCTAGAGCGCAAAAAGCAGCGCTTAGCACAGATAAGAGAGGAGAAGAAGCGGAAGGAAGAAGAGAGGAAAAAGAAAGAGGTAAGTGCTATATGTTGGGGTCCCATGGGGTGGGGGTGGAGGGGAAATCATTTGATTCTGGACAATTACTCAAATGAATAAAGACCCCAAAGGTTACTGCATTAAGTTCTTTTTGACTCAAAGTAACCACACAGGACAGAATAGAACTACTCCTTTAAGCTTCTGAGTCTGTAAATCTTTCCAGGAAAGAAAGCCTTCTCCCTCTTCTGTGGAGTGGCTAGTGGATTTGAATGCTTTGCCACGAAAGCTAGCCCGCTGAGACACCAGGGGTGCCTGAGGAGATAAACGGAATCCTCCACAATTGTTCTGCTGTGATGCCCGAGTAAGGCAAGTGCAAGGCTGCACAGACTAAGTGATAGGTCACTGCCATCTGCTCTGTGTTGGTCAACGCCACTGACATGATGGATAACAATTGCCCAGAAGGGACCCAAGGCCCTAGTTCACCCCAGATGTGTCTAACCCTGAGGGTGGCCTGTGGTCACTAAATGGTTAGAAATAGCTTAACCTTTCTGCATCTTAGTTTACTGTCTCTAATATGTGAACGATGTTTAAAAGTTTAACTGAGTTAATCTTTTAAAGCACTTAGCAGTACCTGTAATATAGATGGCGCTCAGTGTTCGTTTTTTAAGGTTTTGAAAAAAATGACCAGAAAGAGCATCTTCGGGGCAATTGATGCTCATGGATTTACGTTGCTTCTATCTGGCAATTGTTAGGGTAAATAAGAATGTGAGATTCAGGAAACACTGCCAGAAGTGCAGCAGAGATCCTGAGGTGGACCCTTTTGCCTGCTTGCCCCAGAATCTAGGACTGTCGATTCCCAAGCGCCTTCCTGTCATACCTCATTTCCTTCCTTTACCTGAATCCAACAAAGTATTTCTCTTTCACTCTCCACTGCATTGTGACATTGTCCAAATGTCTCACATCGTATTACAAAAAGAAAAAAGATGCCAAGGATATGTTTGGATCGTCATCTATGAAGAAAACTCTTTGCTCGTATGTATAGAAACCAGATCTGCCTCCCTACTTAAGAGGTTTTTTTTCTTGAAAAAAAGACAGGATACTTCTATACCTCATAATCCAAATATGTGTTTTTCATACTATAAGGCTGGGCGGCCAAGGTAACCAATATATAACAATTATTATTTTTCAACAAAGCCAAGCATAATTGCAGCTGCATTTTAGCCTTCTGACATCCTGCATCTCTGGGTACCATTATACTTTGATGGACATGGTAGTTTATTTGTCCTTGACAGCGTACTTAATGCTTTCTCCCTAGGAAATCCGTGCTCTTAGAGATGCAATGTGTGAGTGAAATAGAGGTGAGAATTGACAAGGAATGGCTATTCATTTCCATGCGAAGCCAAAAAAAAGCATTAAGCTATTATATTTCCTTTCCTTCAAGTGTCAACACTTACTGTAGTTTTCAAGCACCTGCTATCCTTTTACTAATAACCAGTTTCCTTTTAAACTGACATTCTAATATCCAACTTGAATTTCACAGAATTACCACAAAATATGGTGTGATATGAGAAATCAGGTTCCAAATTATGCTGTCTGCTTCATCTTTTTCATTCTACACACTTTGGGGCAAATTACAGGCACATAAGGATGATAGAAGCTGGCCACCCCGTTTGCTTCCACACCAAGCATGTTGGTCTCTGGAGGTTTAACTTCTTACGCAGTGGCAAGATCTCTGGGAGGTTGGTTGGGGAGTGACGGGAAGAGTGAATCACCTGGACTCTTTTTGGCCTCACCCTATTTTTAAAATTCACATCAAGCCTAGTTTTCCTCCTGCTTTCAGACTGTGGTTGCAGAGTTCTTCCCCCCAGACTCAGTTGGAATTGCTACACAAAAATCACACTGTACTACAGGTCTTGGTCTCCCATTCTCAAAGTTTATGGTTCAGAAGATCCACTTGGCATCAAATTGGGGAAGTCACTGGACTGTATCATTTTTAAGATTTATCCTAACTTTAAAACTTCTCCTTTCCCCACACCCCACCTCTCCCACCAAATTATTCTTTTTTTTCTTTTTTACCTAACACTCACCAAATTAGTTGTTAATAGATCTTTTGTCCATTTAGTTTAAGTACCTTTTATAGATAGTGATGACCTGGTCTGTTTTGAGCACCTGAGGCTGTGAGACGAAGCAGTAGGACACAATGATAAAGAACAGAGGTTTTGTTGTGGCCAGGAAGACTGGCCATGCCTTGCACAGGATGGCCTTGAGGGACCGTGGACCTTCTCCACCCCTCTTTCCAATTCTGTAAAGTGAAGATAGTCGTTCCGTCTTCCTCACCAAGTTTTGGGTGTATTTAGGAGATGAAATAGAACAGTGGAGCAGGCCAGTCAGAAACAGCCATTACTTGGCTTATGAGGTCAACTGTTACAGTACCGTGGGGCTTCATGAAATGACTGCTTATCCTTGTCAGGATCCTTGCTTCTGAACCCATCCTTCAGAAACATTCCATGATTAGAAGAGACTGGTAATCGAGACCCCCTCATAGCATGAGGAAAGTCCCTGGGTGATGCTAATGATTACATTCTGGACCACCATCTGAAAGGCTAGCTGTTGGACCCTTCCCCAGGGGCAATGGAAGATAGCCCTGGTGATTGGCTTCTGATAAATCATATCCTTGACAACCTTGGGAAGGCCAGTTCTGCTTTGCACACAGAAATCAGACTTGACCGCACAGCAAATGACACTTTCATGGGAGGAGTCACTGAGTGGCACATATAGTTAAGCCTACGGGGGCCAACAGCCATCCCACCACCGATGTGCCCAATCTTTTTTATCTCAACTGCTGAACAGAAAGGTAGCAGGGTCAGGTCTAGCAGAGGCACCTTGGAAGAAAGGCCTGGTGATCTGGCACACAAGAAAACCAACCACTGAAAAAACCTACAGAGCCTAGTTCTACTCAGATGTGCATGGACTCCCCATGAGTTGTCAACTCAGTGGCAGCTATGGTTTTTCTTTGGGGATTACTACTGTGTGTCATGGACTCCATACCAACCCCTGCTGGTTCTTGGGAACAAAGTAGACATCCTCACAGGGTTTACTAGGCTGTTGTCTTTACAGAGGCTTGCTCCCTCATGTTCCACCTGAGGAGTAGCTGTGGAGTTTGAGTTAGCAGCTGAGCAATTGACCAATGTGCCTCTTGAAAGACAGGTAGATGTCTAAGACCCCAGATGGCTCCAAACTCTTAAAGATGACATGGCCCAGTTTTAACAATACTCCTGCTGCCACCAATCTCATCCAGCTAGTTGTCCAAACCAGAACCCTAGACTCCTCCTACTTTCAGGTCCCTCCCTAACTGTCCTTCACCTTTCCATTCTCATCCAAGCCTCTCTGCCTCCAACACACCTTCTCTAATAGCTTTCTATACCCGGGACAGGGCTAGGCTTGCTCAACCCTTACCCGTGTCCATTGTCAAGAGCATGCTGTTTACCCCGCCACTTGTCTTTCTAGCTGAATAGAGCACAAATTTTTGTTTACAGGGCTGTCTGGTTTTTGTTTATTTGTTTGCATCACCAAGTCTGTGTTTAGGCAAATCCTGCCACATGGGAGGCCTTCAGGAGAAGCTTATTTGTGGACTCAGTGAACACACAAGTTAGATAGGCTCCATCAGAGAAACTAGTCCCGACAGTCTTTCCAAGCACGTGGAGTGTTTTGTTTTGGTTGCTGTTTTCCTTGTGTGTTTCTTCTTCGCAAGCTTCTGATTCTGTCTGTGGGATGATCTAATCCGTAGACCCTGTCCTGTAGACCCTGTCAATGACACCTGAATTTAAAAGTTTCTCATATGTATGCTGCTACAAAGCATTGGAAATGGTTGCAAGTTTCTAGGCTTGATTTTTTATAAGCTTTCTTTAAAACTTACATTTTAAATAAAACATGAATTTATAATAAAAACTCTTTGACCCGAGTGACATTATTTTGCCCTTGGAGGGTGGGGGTGGGCAGATGGTGGGGAGATGGAGGGGAGTATAAATTAGGACCACACAAGCTGATTGTCTTCACAGACTCCAGAAAACCGTGTTCATGTCATATAAAATTACCACACTCTCCTCCTGTGGATGTCAACTGCTTTTTCAGTGTGACATTTTGAATAAAATCTGATTTAAAAATAAATATAGTGGCTACCATGTAAGACACAGGCCTGGTTTCATGAAAAGTTGGCTCTAGTGCAATGAGGTGTGTTTAACAGGGCCACCCTGAAGTTTTGTCCTGTCCTTGGCCTTCTGCTGACTTGCTGGAAGGTGTGTGTGGTGGGGAGGGAGGCGGGGGGAGGGAGGCGCAAGAGTTTCGTGGCTTGGCCTCATTTGTTCCTCTAATAAATGGTGAGCCATTGGTGGAAAGGTGGCCAACAATTCTTAGCTGACTGTGTTTATTTCTCCATCTCTCTTTCCCCCTTCTCTGTGCTCTGAGTCATGCCCTACACACGTGTGATTATTACTCCTCAGAAATAGAAGCATCACTGGCTAGGAAAGGCACCCGGGGTACTTTTAATTACTAGCACGGTGAAATCACTCCTGGTTGAGTTATTCAAACACCCTAAGATTCTATAATATTTGCATTAGGAAAAATTAAAACTTCATGACCAAGGTATGTGATTTTGTCTCTTTGCATCCTTTAAATGACCAATTGACAATAAATAAGAACTGCCTTTCCCTTCCAATGAGCCCCAGTTACCTAACATGACATTTCTCATTGCCAAATTTGAGTCCTGATAGCTTTCTGAATATAGAAGAATTTCTATATTTAGACAGAAATTTATATCTCTGTTGCTATATGATACCTATGCCTATATTTGTATATTGTTTTATCTATGACTTGGCAGAGAGTTAGTTGTGACGACACCTTGTATTTTGGCTGTAAAATTTTGAAGTTAGAGTTTAAGGATATTATTTTTGTGTAATATATGAGCATGCCTGTTGACATCTGATTTTCTGGTATGTTTCATGAACACAATAGTTAGAGGTAGAATTCATTTTATTAAAACAGATCCTGGGTCTTTCTGCATAGAATATACATGACAGAGCAGTATGAATACTATGTCCTAAATGTATTACAAAGGAAAAGAATTTCTATTTACTCCACCATGTATAAGCTTCCCAGGGACTTTGGGCCTTCAGTGTCCCTGGTAATCAATGCTTACTTTTTGCCACTCCGTGACTTTTATTGAAAGAATGAATGAGGATTGAAGATAGTGTTTGGTCACTAGAGTACAGAAATGGCTTTATTGTGAGTGTTGGGTCAGTGGAAGTCTGAATGACTTTCCTTCTAGCAGTGATGTTATAAGACTGTATTCCTGTATGGAATAGATTTGATGGAGACTGGCCTGGAAAATGTATAATTCTAAAATCCAATAACTATAGTACAATGAGTACAGTTTAGAAGTATGTGCTCATTCATTCACTCATTCATTTAACCTGGATTTTATCTAGTGCTTACTGGGTACCAGACACTAAAGAAAACTTAAGTCTATTCTCCATGGAACAGACAATCTAGCTAAAGCTTAACTCTTCACTGGGATGCCCTCATATTGTATATTGGAAGCTTAAAGCAAACATTGATTATCTTCGCATTTTTGTTTGACTTTCGTAGTTGCTATTGCAATACGTTTTCTTTCTTTCTACCTTTCTTTTCTGCATATTCCCTTTGCTTCCTTTTATAGTTGTTTGTTTTTTTAAATCATTTTATTGGGGGCTCATACATCGTTTCTCACAATACATAAATAAACATACTGTGTCAAGCACCCTCACATGTCCACTTCTATTATTGTTCTCCAATTATCCGCTTTTTCCCTTGACCCCCTAGTATTGGCTTTTCCATCCCTTCCTCTCTTCCCCTGCTCTCTCCTCCCTACCAACCCTCAATACTTTATATATTGTTACTTTTCTGTTATATCTTACACTGCCCAATCTCTCCCCCAACGCACTCCTTTGATGCCTGCCCTTCAAATAGGAACTTATGTGTATATACTTGCAGTTGGTTTCGCCTTTCTACCCCACCTTCTCTCCACCCCTCCAGCATCTCCAATCTAACCATTGGCCCAAAGGGGCTCATCCATCTTGGTTTCCGCATGTCGCCAGCTCTGCTCTATACTAGTGTACCTTCTCCAGTCCATCTGGATTTGTAAGGTAGAGTTGGGACCATGATGGTTTGGCAGTGGGGGGGGGGGGGGGGGGGGGGGGGGGGGGGGGGGGGGGGGGGGGGGGGGGGGGGGGGGGGGGGTAAGAGGTTGGTGGAGAGGAAGGCTTCAGGAACTAGAGGAAACTTGTATGCATCATCACTGCCCAGCTGCACCTTGACTGGTTCTCCCCCTCCTTTGTAATGATGTAATTCTTGTTCTTTGGTGCTTGATATCTCCCTTTGGCCCCTCTTGATCATGCATGCTGGTGTGCTGCTTCCATGTGGGTTTTGCTATTTTTGCGCTGAATGGTGGCTCGATTATCTTCAAGTCTTTGAGACTCCAGGCATTCAATCATTTGGTAGCTGGGCACCATCGTTTCGTCTACTCTGTTTACCTCTGTATCCATTTGTCTTCAGTGATATCAGGAGTCAATTGATTTTTATTTTTGTTCTTTGATACCTGATTGTTTCAGCACCTCATGATTGCACAGGCAAGTGAGCTTCTTTTATGGTGGATTTTGTTGCTCCTGAGCTAGATGGCTGCTTGTTTACGCTCAAGCCTTTAAGATCCCAGATGCTATATCTTTTGATAGCTGGGCACCAGCAGCTTTCTTCACCACTCGTGCTCATGCTCCCACATGTCTTCAGTGGGCACCTTGGGGATGTGTGCACACAGTGATATGTTTTTTTCCCCCTGTTTGATGTCTATTGCCTAGACCTTTCACCACTTTCACCACCGTGTGACCACGCTGGCTATTGTGCTTCTTCTGTGTGGCTGTGGTCTCTTCTCAGGTAAATGGTCTAATGTTTATCTTCAGGCTTTCAAGACACTTGATATACCCTTTGATGGCTGGGCACCTTCAGCTTTCTTCACCACATTTGTTTGTGCACCCATTTTACTTCAGTGATCGTGTTGGGCCAGTGAGCCTCGAGGAATGCCAGATTCATAGAACAAAGAATTCTTGCATTGAGGGAGCACCAGGGTGAGGGCCCAAGGTCCACCTGCTACCCTAATATTTGGCCTATAGATATGTTCTTAAATTTAGTCCCACCTTATAATAGATAGTTGTATTTATGTATGGACATGCCTATGTTTAGACCTCTGCAAGTGCCCTTTGCCTTCTAGCTCTTCCCTCTATTTCCTTTCATCTCCCTCCTGTCCCACCATCATGTTCCCCCTTCATTGGCAAAAGTTGATGCAAACTCATTCTACAAACTCCCTTTTCACTTGAGTCTGCTTTTTGCCTCTGTTATATGTAGAAACTTTGACAGCTCACATTAGTAGTTTAATGCTGACACTAGGACAGAAGACACACTTTGATATCTTCATTGATAGAAACTCAGAAGCCAAGGAGCAGTGGAGGGTGAGCGGATGGCGCCCCGAGTCCTGCCGCACTCTCAGGAGCCCTTGGTGCCCTCCACAGTGGTGCTTTCTCTCCACGGGCAGACAGACTTCAAAGATGAGACTGCATTTCAAGCTCAAGGAGAATACGTGTGGAGCCCAGTGCCATGTGCAGAGATGTCTTAGCACATCATTAATGTATAGGATATTGCCTGAGAGTTAGGTGAAAAGCTAACCAGAATCTTC
This sequence comes from Nesogale talazaci, assembly GCA_004026705.1. NCBI lineage: Eukaryota > Metazoa > Chordata > Mammalia > Afrosoricida > Tenrecidae > Nesogale > Nesogale talazaci. Next base: position 38,751 of record PVJH01013385.1, on the reverse strand, counting down.
TGCTTTTGATGCCATGATATAAACTCTGCAAACCAACTGGGAAACTGTATACAGCATGCCCGTGGAGGTATTGTGTTTGTTGGGATGTTTACCAGGCCCCTATGGAGGAAGGTATGTCTGATAGCTGAATAACTGATTTTTTTGGGGGGGGGCATCACTGCCCTCTGGTGGTGGGAGTAAGAGGCCTAGCCTTTGCTCCTGTGGAGCCGCTGCTGGGATTGAACCTCCATCCCAGTGGGCCGCAGTCCCGCGCACAATCCCTACGCCACCGGGGCTCAGCCCTTGATTTTTGACAAGCTTCAAGAAAGCTTCACTTCTGTAAATTCACACCTCTGTTGTAAGGTATCCCGACATCAAACATGCTACAGGATTTTTGATATGGGGTGATTCTTAGTCTTAAGCAATAATTATAAAAAAAAAAAGGTTGAATGCATGTGATATCCTCTGTACACCTAAATATAAATCATTACTGTCCCCCCAAATAAGGAAAAAGAAAGGAAATATAAACAAAGTAGACATAGAATCTGTCTTGAAGAAGCCTACAGATACATACCCTTTAAACAGAGTTTATGAAAGCAATTTCTTCTAAAAGATTGTTTTACACTCTATTTACATGATATTTTTATCTTTTGAGTTAGACTGTATAATTGAAGTCTATGTAAATTAGAATATACTACATTGTTATTGTTATTGGCATACGTATATTAATTTTGTCCACTTGTTTTGTTAAATATTTTGACTTTATTTTAAACTACAGTATAATGTTGAACAGAAGATTTCAAATGGCAACTCAAGAAGACAAGGTAAAATATGGTAATGACATATGCAATCCTTGAGTTAGAACCCAGATGAAAGGGCACACAGTCAAATCTTGAGTTGTAATGCACAGAGTTTCTCTGGACAAAATAGTGAGTGATGCAGGAAGCATTAGAAGAAGATGGAAGGAATACACAGTCACTGTTCCAGAAATTGACGTTCAGCCATTTCAAAACTAGTGTCAGATCAAGAACAAAAAATTAGTTAAGAAGTTCAAGCTGCAGTGAAGGCCTTAGCTGAAAACAAGCCTCCGGGTGTGGATGAAATACTAATTGCAATATTTCAACAAGCTGAAGAAGCACTGGAAGCACTCATTCATCTAGGCAAAAAAGTTTGGGAGAGAGCTACTTGGCCAAATGACAGGAAGAGATTGATATCTATACCCATTCCATAGAAAAATGACTCAACAGACTGTGAAATTTATAGAACAATTTCACTGAAGACACAGCAATCAAGACTTTGCTGACAATCATTCAACAGCAATCAGAGCAGGTCATTGACAGGGAGATTCTAGAAGCTCCGGCTGGGATCAGAAGAGGACATGGAACAGTGGGTGTCATTGTTGATAGCAGATCAATCTTGGCTTACAGTGATGTATGTTTGTTGTTGTTGTTGTTGTTGTTGCTTTTGTTAGGTTCCATCCAGTCAGTTCTGACCAGTCGCAGCTCTATGCACAATGGAATGGAGCACTCCCTGACCCTGCGTCATCTTTACAGTTGTTTCTATGTTGACCCCACTGTTGTAGCCTCCGTGTTAATCTATCTCATTGAGGACCTTCCTCTATTTCACTGCCCTTTCACTTTCCCAGGCCGAATGTCTTTCTGCAGGGACTGGCCTCTCCTGACAATAGGTCCAAAATATGTCAGATGATGTCTAGCCATCCTTGCCTATTAGGAACAGTCTGGCTGTTCTTGTTTCAAGACAGATTTGTCTGTCTTTTTCTTAAAGGTAATTTTATTGGGGATTCTTAGAGCTCTTATAAGAATCCATGCATCAGTTGTATCAAGCATATTTGTACATATGCTGCCATCATCATTTTCTAAACATTTACTTTCTATTTGAGCCCTCGGTAACAGTTCCTCTTTTGTACCTCCCTCATCCCCCCTTCCCACTCTTGTGACTCCTTGATAAATTATAAATTATTATTATTTTCATATCTTACACCAACTGTTGTCTCCCTTCAACAGCATTTGTTGTTCATCTCCCCTGGGAGGGTGAGCTGTACTTCAATCATTGCGATGAGTTCCCCCTTCCTCCCCAACTCTCCCTATCTTCCCTCTCCCCACTGGGTAGCACTACTCTCATTTCTGTACCTGAGGGGTTTATCTGACCTGGATTCCATGTTTCCTGAGCTCTTATCTGTACCAGTGTACAGGTTCTAGTCCAGCCATAACTGAAAGACAGGACAGGAGTCATTATTAACTGGGGAGGGTGGAGGGTGTTGGGTGGAGGGTATGTGTGTGAGGAAGTCTCAAAGAACCAGGGAAATATTGTGTGCTTCACTGGTGCTATACTATCCCCTGGTTGATTCATCCCTTCCTTGTGACTCTTCTGTGAGGGTAAGTCTTTTTGTCTACAAATGGGTTTGGTGTCTTTGCTCTGACTCCCCTCATTCTCAGCAATATGATTTTTTGTTTGTTTTTGAGGGGGTCTTCTGATGTCTATTACCTGATCTCATCGACACCTCATGATCACACAAGCTAGGTTGTTTTTTCATGTGGGCTTGTGGTTTCTCTGCTAGATAGCTGCTTGTTTAACATCAAGCCTTTAAGATCCCAGGTAGCCAGGTACCATCAGCTTTCTTCACCACATTTGCTTGTATATCCACTCTGTCCTCAGCGATCATGTTGGGAGAGTGAGCATCACAGAATGCCAGGTTGTTAAAAGAAAGTGTTCTTGTGCTGATGGAGGACTTGAGCAAAAGCCCAAAGTCCATCCATTCCCTCAATGTATTGGTATATAACTATATGTACATAAGTCAATACCTTTAATTTCATGAATCAATATATTTACTTATGTACACATCTGTGTTTATAACTCTGTGTTAGTCTGAGTACATTAGAAAAACAAATCCTCAGAAACTCCTATGTATAAGGGAGAGTTTTGGTACACATCAAGAAAGCATCCCAACCCAGTGCTTACCAAGTCCACAAGTTCAAAATTAGCCCACGTGTCCAACACCAATCTACCAAGTCCTTCTCAATCCCACAAAACACACACAATGATGCTGACTGCATGAGAAAAACCAAATCAGTGAACATGTAAGCCTCTCAGCACTGGCAGGGGTCTCCACAAGGCTGCTCCAATGCCCAGTGCTGCATTAAGGTAGGTCCATTTGACTTCTCCTCAGGGATGTTTTGCCAGAAGTGAGTCTTGCCAGCTGAAGCAGGGAACTGGCTAAGGCAGCTGCACCCTGATCTGACAATCCAAAAGAAAGAAACCCGAGAATTAGGCAAGACTCACTGAGCCATTTATCTCTCCAGACTTAAGTTAACCCCATGTGTGTTTATCAGCCAGTTTGGCACAAGAAACGTTATCTCAACCACTATCCATAGCTTTGTTTCCAAGATCTTTCCTCTTTCCTTTTATCTTGCTCTTGCCCCATCATCATGCTTCTCCTTCTGTCTTTTAGTAATTCCTCTCAGCTAGATTGTCGTTGCTCCAACACCACCAGTCCTCCTCACTGCTTCTAATTCCCTAGTTGTTCCCCTGTCTATGGTGTTATTTGCTTACTATTCCCACCACCCCCTTTTCCCCTCAAGTCCCTCTGGATCCTTTGGTCCTGTTGATTTCTCCTTGGACTTGCTTCCCATGCCTACCTTATATAGGTAGACAAAACAGTAATGGAGAAAAAGCAAAATTAAATTAAAAATTGAATACAAAGAGAAAAAAAACTAATAAAAACAAAAATGAAAAAGCATACATAATTCCAGATAGGTCCTTTGATCTTAAGACTGTTTCTCCACTGGTTCTGGGGGAATCTGAGAACTGTCCCTTCTAGTCTGGATTCCTCAGAGACTTCCTGAGGATTCCTCAGGGACTTTCTGACTTGGTTTTGATGCCGTTGCTGAGCTGTTATGTTGTCCTCTTGGTTTGCCCCCCTGTGGGGTTCATATGGGACTCACTCCTGCTATGTGTCCAGTATTGTCCTCTGTCACAATATGATCCAGCAAGGAGACAACATGCCTCAAGCTGATAATAGCTTGTGCCTTAGCAGCTCCATGCAGAGACATCATCCTCAGGGCTTGGTGTGTCACAATGGAGTCTAGAGCTGCACTCTTCTTTCTTGGTTTGCTTCCATGTGGGTGTGGCAGGCTGGCCCCTCTCCCCAATCTGTAGGCTTAGTGTTGCACCACAATAGACATTGGAGTGCAGATGACCGGTCGTGGTCTATTTCATAGCTCTTCTAGTATATGCCCAGTAGAGGGATTGCTGGGTCATAAGGTAACTCAATTTCCATTTGATTTCATTATTGCCAGATCACTTTTCAAAGAGGTCTTACTTTTCATGTATGTGCCTACATACATGATCACCTGCAGTGGAAGAGAGTTCCTATCTCACCACATTACTACAACATTTGTTGCTCTCTGATTTTTTTATTTTGGGCTATCCTTAAGGGTTAAGGTAATATCTCATGGTTGTTTTAATTTGCATTTCTTTGATGGCTAATGATCAGGAGAATTTTCTCATATGTTTATTGACTATTTGGGTCTTCTCCCTAGTGAAACATCTGTTCATATCTTTTCCCCACTTCCTCAGGAGGGTGAACTGTTTTCTCCTTTTTGCAGAGTTGGAGGGTATTGTACACTTTAGTAATAAGCCCTTTTTCTGTTGTGTCATTGCTAAACAAACCCCCAGTCTCGGTGTTTTTGTTTTTGTTTTTTGTCTTTCAGACTTGGATTTTTTTTAATATAGATTTTATTGGGAGCTCTTACAACATTCAATACATCGTTCGTATTAAGCATACTTGTACACATTTTGGCACATTCATCTACAAATATTTTCTACTTGAACCCCTCCAGCATAAGCTTCTCTTGCCCTCTTTCCTCTAGTTCTTTATTTTTTTTAAATCCCAACTCCCCATAGTTCCCCTTTCCCCTCCCCCTTCCCCATGAACTTCCAATAATTTACAAATTGCAATTACCTCATCATATCGTACGCTATCCAAGGTATCACTTCACTCACCCCCCCCACCCCCGTTGTCCACACTCTAGAGAGGAGGTCACATGTAGATCCCAGAAATTTGTTCTCCCTTTTTACTCTACCATCCCTCACCTTCCCAGTGTCACCACTCCCCTCCCCACTAGTCTCAAGGGATTATCTATCCTAAATTCCCACATTTCTGACTCCAATGCAGAATTGGGATAATGATAGTGGGAGGAAGCATTTGAGAGCCAGAGGAAAGTTGCCCATTTCATTGCTACTACACTGTACCTAGACTGGCTCATCGCCTACCTGCAACCCCTCTGTAAGAGCATGTTGCTTCACTTATTGATGGGCTTTGAGTTCCCAATCTGCACTCCCCCTCATATAAAATGATATAATTTTTAGGTCTTTGATGCTTGATACAGAATCCTTTTGACACCTTGTGGTCACACAGGCTGCTGTGCTTCTCCCATGTGGGCTTGCTTCTTAGTTAGATGGCCACTTATTTACCTTCAAGTCTTTGAGATCCCAGACGCACATCTTTTGACAGCCGGACACCATCAGCTTTCTTCACCACATTTGCTTATGCACATATTTGTCATCAGCGATCATATCAGGAAAGTGAGCATATAATGTTATGATTATTAGTTCTTGAAACCTGATAATTGATCCCTTTGGCATCTCTTGGTCCCATAAGCTGGTGTGCTTCTTCCATGTGGGCTTTGTTGCTTCAGAGCTGGATGGCCACTTGTTTACTTTCAAGCCTTTAAGGCCCCAGATGCTACATGTTTTGATAGCCGGGTATATCAATGTTAAGAATTAATGAAATCCTTGGTCTTTGTCAGCAAGTGCTTCAAGTCCTTCTCACTTTCAGTAAGCAGGGTTGTGTCATTTGCCGATTGTTGATAAGCCTTCTAACTATCTTAATGCCAAATTCTTCTTCATACATCTAAGCAGGGAATATCAGAAAAACATTTACTGATTAAACAAAGGCAGTCAACTGTATGAATCATACCAACTAACGTTAGCATTGCGAAGAATGGGAATTACAGATAATTCATTCTGCTCATGTAGAATCTGTACAGGGATTATGAGATGGTTGTAGAAACAGAACAAGGAATTACCAGAGGGCTTAAAATCAGGAAAGGTTTGTGATATCAGGGTTGTATCCCCTCACCATAATTATTCAATCTGTATGCTGACAATATAATCAGAGAAGCTGCATGATATGAAAAAAAAAGTGGCAAGCAAATTGAAAGAAGACTTCTTAACCTGCAATTTGCAGCTGACACAATCTTACTTGTTGAAAGTAAGGGGGGATTCGAACTACTTGCTGATGTATGTCAAGGATTACAGCCTTCATTAGGGATTGTGATTTAATCTAAAAAAAAAAAAACAAAACAAAACAGAAAACCTCACAATTAGACCAATAGTTGACATCATGATAAACAAAGAAAAGATGCAAGCTGTCAAAAATTTTATCTTGCTTCCACAATCAATGCTCATGGAAACAGCATTCAAAAGGCCAGGACACATTGCATTAGGAAAATCTCCTGCACAAGATCTCTTTAGAATGTGGCAGAGTATAGATGCCATTTTAAGGACCAAGATGTAACACACCCAAGCTATGGTTTCTTCTGTTGTCTCATGTGCTTGTGAATGTTGAACTTTAAATAAGGATGACCAAAGAAGAACAGACACATTTGAATTATGTCGCTGGAGAAGAACATTGAAAGTACTACGGAGTGCCAAAAGAGCAAACCCGTCTTGGAAGGAGTTCTGCCAGAATGCTCTTTCTAAGACAGGATGGTGAAACTGTGTCTCACATGTTTTGGAGATGTTAATAGGAAAGCCCAGTACACGAAGAAGGACATCATGCATGGTAGAGTAGAGGGGCACTGAAAAAGAAAACCCTCAAGAAGATGGATTGAGAGTAGCTACCATGATGGGACTGAAAATTATAGTAATTGTGAGGATGACGTGGGACTGGCGGGTGTTTCCTTCCATTGTACATGGGGTCACTGGGAGTCAGAGCTGACTCCATGGCATCTAACAACAACAATATTTTTATCACCAAAAACGAATACTGTATTTTACAGTCAAGGATATTCATAAATGGTTGTACTTTCCAGCCAGATCCCACTTGTTTATTTGCACAATTCTCCACCTTAAATATGGGATACGACTATTACAAACACTTGCTCATCAAGTGTTGGCATTATGCATTCCCAGAGTTGTAAAAAGAAGACTAAAATTTTGATAAACCAATTTTCCATGCAGAAATACTTGATGATTTCTTCCAAAACCAGAGGTGAGAAACTTTCATGTGGGTTCAGCAATTATTCAACGGAGCCTCTAATCTGTGTTTGCATCTTTTGTACAGGTAATGACACCTATGCAGGGTTTTGGCCTGGCCTTCCCCGTCATGCATGAGCCATTTTCAGGGTCAGCCATTGTAGTCACGTCACTAACTTTCTGTACTGCATTGGCTTTTCCTAGGCTGATATGCAGCAGAAGAAAGAGCCTGCTCAGGATGACTCTGATCTGGATCGCAAACGCCGAGAGACAGAGGCTCTGCTGCAAAGCATTGGTATATCACCGGAGCCACCTCTAGGTACTTAGACATGCTTCCTGTTCCTATTGCGGGATGCACCATGTCCAGTGTTTGCCTGTCTTTCACATGTTTAGAGCTATTATTTTCCTTTTTAAAAGAAAATCTATAGCTTACGATTCATTTGCATGTATATTTTTGGAATTGAGAGGACTGGGAGAGACAGAAGGAAAGGTTGTATGGGGTTTTGAATTTGCTGCCTAGTGACTGGTTATAAGATCAACTTTCCCAATATCACAAAAGTCTATATTTACTAAATGAGTTGTCACGAATGCAAGAGATTTTACAATTTTCAATTAGATGTTTTATTTACTTTTCCTTGCTGGATCCCAGCCTGTCTTTGCCAAAATACAATGAATCTGCTCATGAATTTCATAACCTACATAGACATGGAGTTATTCCAGAAGGAAGATACAATGTTAAGTGAGAACTTTGAAGGAAGTCTGATTAAAAACAAAAACAAAAAAAATGATGAGCTATTAGCAGCTAATTAATCAGTGCAAACATATTTAAATCTATTGTATCTCTTGCTTCTATTGTTAATGGTATTTTCATGGCATCACCTCCTGCTAACTCATTCATTCCTGGTTAATTGTTCATGATCTCATTCTATCACTGAGGTTTGAATCTTGGACTATTTGTTGTGTTTTCATAAAAAGTAAATTTTAGTTAATGTATTTACTCTGTAAGTTAACATGTATATCTTGTGTGACATTTTTTTCCTCCTTTTATCCCTTTGCTTTCCATACATTTCAGAAACCTCTAGGGTGTCTGTAAAACCATGTAACATTCTATATACTAAGACAACACTTTGGGATGCATATAAATAAATATAATAACAGATCTCCTGAAAATAGCAGGCCTTCTTTTTATGACATCACTGATTTTATATTAAAATACATTTCCCTTTATTTCTATTGCTTAAACAAAGTAAAAATTACCCTGCATACAACAAAATGAGAAATACTTATATTCATATCAGGAAAAAACCCAAATAATAAACCTATAAATTGTAAATTGTTGCTAGATTTAAATTAAGACATATACACAAAATTAAAACACCACAAAGCCTCAATTTGTAGCCAATAAATGCATGACTAAAAGAGTAATACCTTATGTCTAGTAATGATCGAATAAATCCTAAGAAGATGTTGGTTATCTTGTTAAACGTCATTGTTAAACCCAATGGGGCATTTAACTGGTTGACCTTTTTCCTGGAGCTGACAAATTTTTGTATTCATCTAAAATGTAATACGAATTAGTTACTTTGCCGTCAATTATACCTTGTCCTGTAAATAGTCTTTGAAAATCTGTTGCATTAGTTGCATATGATAGTTGTGTGTTCTATTTTCACCTTCCCTATATGAAACTAGTGATGAAACTTTATGAACAAAACAGTTAAATATTCTTACACCATGACCAAGTTCTGAACTATCCTGCATCCCCGCCAAGGGGCCCTAGTGAATGAATGTGGACCCACTTTTATTTTTCATCCATCTCTCTGTCTTATCACAGAGAGTAATCAGTGCATTAATTGTGGGTCCCCAAGAAAATTCCTAGTTTCTTGACAGATCTGCCATTGTGTTATAGGATTTGGACAAAATAGTTAAGCCCTTTACCCTATTAAATAAATAAAAGGAAATTGCACATGATTGAAACCAAATGGGCGTCTACACTTAAGCATTGAAGTCTGTTTCTGCCCATATGGTTTCCTTGGCATGTGTGATATTGAGAACCTGCTGAATTCGTCTGGACTGAAGCCATGTTGGCTTTTGGGGGGCAACTTCTATCTGAAGGACATTTGGCTTGCACATAAAGGATAAAGAAAGGAAATACATTTGCATTTTCTGTAGCCTCTTGCTTTTATTATGCTAGCTCAGATTTTCAGCTTGCCCTGACCTCGATCTTTGAACCTGTCTCTCCTGCCTTCAGAAAGGCAGTTAACTCCTGTGCACACAACAGCCTCGTGTAGAGCTGCCGAAGAAGACAAACAAGCCCCACACATAGTACACAGTGCAGAGGGATGAAGCTATTAATTAAGTGTAAAAATAAAACAGCCTGGCATTTTTCTTTGTTTGAAGAGAGATTTTTAAATTACCAGATTCAACATGGAACCTTCCTCTCTGTGTCAATTAGGTTTTCATAGGAAATGCAGTTTATCGCCTACAGCAATAGCTTTCCTCCAGATAGAGAGGCACAAGCAAGTTTTCTGACTTCCCACAAACACTTAAAACCACTCAACATCACACATCTCATATATTTTCTGAAATTTACAGATACCCCGATTTATTTTTGACCAGGTCACATCTGAACTAACAAAATAAAGTGAAGAATTGAAATTGTCTGGAGAGTTCATACTGGACAGAGAGATGACTTGAATGACCCAGATAACTCTTTTTGATTCTCCACTTTGCTTTGCTGGGATGGACATGGCCTTAGAATCCCTTAGTCAATCCTGCCTAAATTCATTTCAAATTTGAGTTCTCAAAATACGAAAAATTCACCTGACTCTCTCCCTTTTCTTTCCTTTTCATTTTATTTTCTTCCCTGTCCCATCTTGATCTCTCCTGGCCATACGACCATTTTCCTTTGGGTCCGTTTGTTTTGATTCGCCTGACACTGCTCGTTACCAGTGCAGTCGTTGCATTTCTTAACATGGGATACCTGTTATTTTCATTATTTAGTCCCAACCCCTATGTCTCCCTCTTCGAAATCAGTGAGCACTCCCAGTGAAGCTGGAAGCCAAGACTCAGGAGACCTGGGGCCGATAACCAGGTAAGACTTGTTCTTTTACACTGTTCCGTCCATGGGTGTCAGTGGTACAAAACCGGACACCTCAAAACCTTCTTAGTCTATTCTCAGTTGACTGTTAAATGTGCATGAAGATGCATGTGTGCTCAGTCCCTTTACGTTTACCTGTTTGGTGACTTGATCTTTCTAATGGCATAGCAAAGATTTTGACCTCTGGAAACCAGCTTAGATATCTCTATGTTAGTACAATGTGCCCAGTTAGCACCATTGTAAACAAATGAGTGAACATTCATTGCCTCAGACCCCACAGAAAACAAGGGGCCAAAGAAAAGTCAACATATTTGACTTTTCCTAATTTTCCTTGGGTCTCCGTTTTCACGAGAACTTTAGTGATCAGAACACTGAGATCATGTTAACCCTAAAATTCATTGTTAAGGAATCTCATTTATTTGACTAATAAAAAAAGACTAATTTGCGAACTTGGTCTACAAAGTGTTTTATCATCATCATTATTATCCTTAGGTTTCATTGTTTCTCTTTAGTGAATCAATTGCCTTTCTTTATGATACTGTGTACTTATGAATTGATTTAATTTATAAAAGTACATGTAGATAGTTTCTCATTTGATCAGAGAAGATGAAGCAATATATTTAATATGAAGAGAGTAAGACAGAAGTCATTTGGTATTAATGGAGTCTCAGTAATTTACCAGATTCAATTGTTCTTAATCCACAGTCGGGTGGTATAAATGAGAATGTAATTAGGCCTGTGGCAACTGATTAGGTCCATGTGGGGCTGACAGTTGACATGGTCTCTAGGTATCGTCCAGTTTTTTCCATAGGAGGTAAATCTTTCATCATTTGTGACAATATCTGCTAAATTTTAAATGTCAACTTTTAGTAAGAGCAGATATAATCCAGGTATGGTTTATGGACCGCCAATTTGTGAAAAATTGAGACTGGTCTTGACTCTCATAAGACAAACAAAACAAATTTAGGTATTGTGATATGTAGCTAGCTTTTACTGGTCCAATAGCCCTCTTTTAACAGTGTTTTCAAAATTAGCACCGGGGGTAAGAAAAAAGAATTAGTACCAGGGATAATCAGTGACACTATTAGCAGAGAATATTTATGCTCCAGGAATATGATCTATAAGATTCTCTACCACACATTAACAAGGGGGTCTCTAAGGGGAGCAAGAAGCATATTAAAAGCAAAATAGATCTAAGAGTGGAATTGGGGCTCACACTAAATTCTAATTACAATTTAAGAACAATTGGTTCTTATAACACAGCCCTGCTTGATACTCACCCTCATGAAGGAAACACAGAAGATATAGGTTCTAGAGCAAAATGTGGTGAAGACATTAGATGGTGCCTGGCTATTAGCGAGAATAGTGTCTGGGGTCTTAAAGGCTTGTCAAACAAGCAGCCATCTAAGTGAGATGTCAGCTTACTGACAGTATGAAAGAAGCATACTGTCATCCATAACCCGAGTTGTAAACTATATAATCCAAAGCCAAAGATGGAGATAGGATCAGAATTTAAATGTGAGATTCTGGTTTCCTGAAGACTATGTAGGACATCAGAAGCCCAAGATATGGTTGTGAGATCTACAGAGGATATCCACTTCAGGGATTCCCCTGTCACCATAATTAAGGGATGGGATTAAAATGGTTACCAAAAAAAAAGGATTGGAGAGATAACTATTAGAGATCAAAATGATAGACCAGATTTGACCAGTTAAAAACCGTATCACTTGCTCCCCCTACTGATACACTTGGGGCTTGATCTGGTTTTTAATATTTTCTGGGGTTTTTTCCCCTCATCTTGTGGCTTATCTTTGATGTGGTTTGGCATTGTGGGTTGCCTTCTTGAAAAACATTAAGTGTGGTTCTGTTTTTCGGTAAAGGAAACCCAGGGTTGATGAACTTATAGAGACAACAAGTAGAATAAGGGTTCCGTGGGGGCATGGTGGAGGAGGTAAATGGTTACTGGGGAAGGGACTGATAAAGGAAAGCTGATATCAAGGAAATATTTTGAAACTGATGTGGAAACATTCGCTTCATGTTAGTGAATTATGGAATGATGTCAAATGTGTATTAGCTCCCAATAAAATGGTTTTGGGAAAAAACTCACAGCCAAAAAGAACTTTTAAAAATTTTATATTATAAAATGGAAATGTTTGCCATATTGTCATTTGACTGGTCTGCCTTTAAATCCTTACCATTTGCATACATTTCTTGCTACCAAACACAGACTTGGGGTGTGAATTTCTTTCCTTTTTCTTATTTTACTTGACACATCAGCATTTTCATTTGAAATGCTGTTGTTTTTCATATAGGCCTAGAAAACTGGACCCCCCAAAAAGTGGAAATAGGCGTAGTTTAGTACTAGTCTGAACTGTGAGCAGTTTTGTTTTGTTTTGTTTTGTTCTTTAGTCTTTTGAAACCATCAGGTAAAACTGGAATTATCGATTTTTGTCTGTTGGTGTGCTTTTGACTGAGTATTTTGTTTTGTCTGGGGCTTTTGAAATCAAGGAACACCGCTCTCGTTTGAACAAAAACGAAAATAAAGTCTTGTGGCTGGAGGCTGGTTTATTTTAGCAAATCGCCTTTGTGATTCAGAACAACACATTTCCTCTCTCATCTTTTGCTTTGAACACTTCAAAAGGTCTTTGAGGGAAAAATAGTAATAATAACACAGTTGTGTAAGATCTAACATGCATCCCAAAGCTGGCACAATATAATCACACTCCTTAGGGGGTCCACTGGCCTATCATTAAGTTAATATATTTGACCGTTTCTATACAGCGATGGTGTTGTGTCATTGCTACTTTGCTTCAAGGGGTGCATGGCAACATTTAATTCTATTACTAACTTTACAATTGATGAGGTCTTTTGAAACCATTCTGGAGAAAGCTGACTTCAGCTATTCTTGCTCAGGGGGAGAACAGCAATTATGGTTCTCAGAGAACATCTTTCTGCATCTCTTTCGCTCTCTTATATGGCTTTAAAAAAAATCCAGTGAATCACTTTGAGAAAGTTGTGGTCCCCTCCTACGTCACACAAGTTCTAACGGTGTTCATTTCTTTGTAGGAGAACTCAATAAGAGTGGGTCACTAGCCTTGCGCCTGCCGTGGACAGACACATGAGCGTTTGCGGGGCTTCTCGACCTCCTCGGTGGCCGGGCGGGGCGGCCTGATGGCTTTGCCGCGTGCCTGGTTGCGGAAAGACGTTCTGGTCAGACAACCTCTGGTAGGGAGCGAGGTTGAAAGCCCTGGACTGCCCGCCAAAAGCTTATTCAAAGAAACCTCACATTCAGATTCTACAAATTAAACCATGGCTTCCCAATGAATTTAGACCTGAGGAGTTCTAATCACATAGGATGAACTCTGCCTATTTGAATGAAAATGGAAGGTTGCAGGTACCCTGGGACAAGACTGTACTGTCCATCGCAAAGCACGGTAGACAGCAGTGAAGTGAAAGCCTTCCGGGCGTGGGACGGGCACGGCGCATACGCCCCTCTTCGTTCCATGAATGACCTAAGAGTGCCATTTATTAGAGACAATCCTTTGAAGACAGATACTGAGCACCAGCCAGGACACCCTTTGTTTGGGATGAAGATTCTCGACATGGGCTGTGGTGGTGGATTGTTAAGTGAACCTCTAGGGAGGCTTGGAGCTTCAGTGACTGGAATCCATCCTGTGGATGAGAACATTCAAACAGTCCAGCATCATCAATCATTTGACCCCATCCTGGCTAAGAATAGAGTACAAAGCAGGCTCTCTAGAAGAGCTTATGGAAGACAACATAGCAGCATTTGATGCCTTTGTAGCTTCTGAGGTTGTAGAATATGTGATCGATCTAGAAACATTTATACAGTACTGCTGTCAAGTGTTAAAACCTGGAGGATCTGTATTCACTACCACAATCAACAAAACACAACTGTCTTATGCTTTGGGAATAGTTTTTGCAGAGCAAATTGCAGGCCTTGTATCAAAAGGTACCCATGCATGGGAGAAGTTCCTTTCACCTCAAAAGCTAGAGAGCATTCTGGAATCAAATGGTCTATCTGTTCAACATGTGGCAGGAAGGTTCTATAACCCCTTCTCTGGCTACTGGCATTGAAGTAACATTACCAGTCTTAACTATGCAGCCCACGCTGCGAAGTCCACAGCACAGGAAACCAGTGTCTGCAGAGCTTGTTCAACTGAAGAATTGAATCATATCTGAGGACTGTTGTAATGCATAGTAATAGGACTTGACATTGATCTTTTGATTGAGAATCATGAGGTTCAATAAAAATGACTATATCCTTTCGACAAATGTTTCTGTTTATCTATCTCTAGTTGCTACTTCCAAGGAAATTTTGAAGCCGTACTAGAGAAAGTTTCCCCAAGGGGGAAAAGAGTGGGTCACTGGAAGTTGATCAGTAAGTCTCTTGCTTAATATAGGTTTCATAGGAATGTAAGAGAATTGGCATGAAGAAAAATAAAAAGAGAACATAGTTTATTTGAATAGAGAGCATTGCAAATCCTTCCTTTGTTTTGAACTTAAAAAATTCAATACAAATTTCTGATTTTGCTTCAATAAATAATAGATATAAGAATTAAAATGCAGAAGGATGTGGTTTGAGGCTTAAATTCCATTTGGGATATCTTTTTCTGTATAAAAGGCATTCCTGAAAATAAATGACTATTAACTTTAACACTTCATAAAACATGAAATCGGGAAAAGAGCTTTGCAATTCCTAAAAATATTACTCTCTAGTCATAAATTTTCTTGTTTGTGTGGAATTTAGGGCTCTCAAAATGTGAAAGACCTTTTCAGAAGATAATTTACCCTAAAATCAACACAGCTGGTTATAGCTAGAGATGCACATAAACTCTTATAATTCATTGGACAGAATTTCAAACCAAAGCTAAAATTTTTATTAGGGGATTGAATATGCCAAAGATTTCTTGTGGCCCTTGTAACTAGTTTCTTTGAAAATTGGCACATTTGCCTATACCTTTATAGAGAAAAGCCTTAAAAAGTGTTTTTAAAACTAAAGTATAACAAATATTCTCTTTATTTATTTTGAGCAGCTAAATATTTTTTCAATAGGTGACTAGAGAGGACGAATATACAGAAATTTTTGTAAGATTAAATTTTTAACTTACTTTATAAAACATAGAGTGTCACAGTTTGTTTTACAATTTCCACACTTGCTTTTTTAGTCTGTTTCCCATTTGTGATATTTTTGAAGTATTTTTATTCTTTTTCTCTTGCTTAGTTTTGATAGATTAGATTGATTCTTGCCCAGTTAATGCTGTGGAATAGCTCCCTGACTGAAACACTTTTTCATTTTATTATCAAAACATTTGAAAGATTAGTTTTCCTATGAAAAAATGCTAACTATACTTAAGGCAATTCAAATCCAACAAAATAATAAGAGGCTGTTAAGAGGATTTATTTTAGAAAGGATATTTTAGTATTTGAAATGTTATCATAATTTAGCATATACATAAGAGAAAAATGTAAAAATAATTGTTACGATATATTCATATACCACTTGAGACTTTTCAAGATTCACTCCAATTTTTTAAAGCTTAGTATGCAAGGACTAGAGCTCCAAATGAGATAATAAATAAAATATTAGAAAGAATATTGTTCTCACATCAATGGTCAACAGATTTTATACATAACATTTAATCATCAGCACTCTATAGCCCTTGAAGAAGAGCGAGTTATGCTTTTGCTGAACATTAGTCATTCTTCCTAAGAAAATGACAAAATTCTTGCAGGTAAGAATGAAGAGATATTTGAGGTTACATTCATTTAGTGGAAAATCAATAAATATATGTTGAATGAATACACCAATGTCCTATTCTTTATATACAATACTAAGACAAAGAATAAACGATATGCTCAAGTTCAAGTAGCAAATGGCTACCGTGCTAGATCTGGAATTTAGGCAGGTTGATGGAAGTGTCTGTAGTCTGTATCACTTTCCTAAGCTGTCTCTAACCAGTGAGAAGTGAAGCAGGATGAGCCAATAATGTTTGGTTGTTATGGTGAAGATTCAATAAATTAATAATTGCGAAGGACTTAGAGTCAGCCTGATAATCAGTGTTTGTGAATTTTAGCTATTATCATATGTGATTTTCTTTAACACTTTGATGCAGTCATTTTTCTAATGGGAAATATCTTTTTAGATTCTTAACTAAAACATTGTACCATTTTTAAACTTAGAAAGTGGGCCTATATTTCAGCCAAGCCATTATATAAAAAATGTTGAAGATAACAAAATCAAGGTCAGATTGTGGTCCACTAGAGACCAAAATCCTTCATCACTAGCATTCAGATATTCATACAGAAATGGACCCACCACATGATGGTTCTCCTTCCAGATTTCTTCTTCTCTATACCTGAATTGGCTTTTGATGATCTTTGATCTGGGGACTTCCTGCCTAGGACTTTTCTCCTCAGACATCTGGCGAGGGTGCTGATCTCCTAACATTTCTTGGGAACCAATGCATCGGCCACACACCATCCTAAACCTGATTCAAAAATGAAACTTTCATGAAGATTTTAAAGATAAAATATTTATTTCTGTGACAACACACTGTGCGATTTTGATTACAGTAATGACAGGCATATCATAGTCTCATTAACAAAATAGGAAGGTAGTTCTGATAGCTATGTTCGGTAAGAAGTGATCAGGATGTGGGAAGGTAATAATTGTGAGGAAAGTATTTTGAGCTTTTGTTTTACAAGATATATTCTAGGATCATTCATAAATTTTGTTTTTTCAAATCAAGAAGAACCTTTAAGCCCTTCAAAGCTAATTTTTGGTAGTCCCCTCAGTATTACCAAACTAGCACTCATATATTTTAGATAGCCAGACAATATTGACCATCACAAATAAGAAAATGAAAGCATCATATTTCTATCACCAGAGATAATGGTTTTATATGTGTGTATATATCTATCTATCATCTATCTAGCTACACATCTATATAAATACACACACACATACACTACATAAGTGGAGCTAAAAAATATCCATGGGGAAAATGTTAATTTTTAATTCTATTTTCCCATGAACTTCTTGAATACTATATATATAGTATCATCCTGTACAAACTGTTCAACCTGATTTTCCTAATTTCCTGAACTTTCAGTTGAAAACACTTTCATCTCATACAATTTTTACAGCATCTTTAAATTTCCCTATTTGCCCCCACAAGCATTCCATAGTTAAATACTGAGGCATGTCATACTACCAGTATCTATTAGCCCAACCCCCTTATATACATGCATTTTCTTTAGGTGGGTCAGGCCCCTCCCCCATGAAGGCTAAAACATGTAGCAGATGAAGACATTTCTTCTGAAGCCTTTAACAGCAGAACCCTAACCCACTAGGAGGAGATTGGACGTTGTGCTGCCTATCTGTTTCATGAGTATTTCATATTGGAATTCAAGGTCAAAGGGCCATATCTCTGCAGTCTTCTGTTATATTCCAATGGAACATTAGGCCTCCATAAAGTGGATATTTTTATGTTGACAGAATACGTGGCTAAAATTCAGAATTGTATAAACTCAGGTTTTCCTCGGTATGTTGTCTCATGATGAACATGAGAATAGGACATGTTGAATAAGGACATTGAACTGGCCTTTGAGCACTTTGCTTATGATCAACGTATGGTGAATCAGCTTAGGCGAGGACACTATTCCAGAGCCACAGGTACCTTGTGCCCATCAAAAAGCCCTCAGGTCCTGCATCCTTAGCCTTCATCAGAGTCCACAGCTTCCCTCTGGACCTGCACAAGCCTCACGGGCCTTGCTAGAAAACTTCTGGTGAAAATGACACCACTACTTGGAGGCTCCATGGGAGGTAGAAAAGTGACACTAGAAAAAACAAAAAATTTGCAATAAAGTAATTCAAGATTGTGTGAGTAACGTGAACAAGACAAGTAGATATTGTGTGCGCAAACACACTTAGATTATCATTCTATAAAATGAAGTTGAGAGGTTGCTACCTGCTAACTACTTCACTGATAGCTGAAATCACTGTTCAAAGGCTTGTTAAAAGTCAAACTCTTTGGCAAGTAAAATAAGATTCATAATCTATAACATGATATCTAGGTAGCACATTAAATGATTCCTCCATAATTTTTGATGCCTTATTCTGTATTCATAATGTATTCACCCACGTGACTTTAGGGACACAGTAAGCATCTGCTTCCAATAGAGGTTGCAGGGATTTCCTCTGGAGAATCTCCCTTGCTGTCTCTGTGTAAGATTTGGGGGCAAGGCATGCCCTTGCTTTATCCTGTCAACTTCTACATTTCTTTCTGGATCCACCTCAAGCCCATTGCTTACAAGGACTAGTCAGCCCCCTCCTAGCATTCCATGTTATGATTCTGCTGCTAAGCCACAAGAGAGGAGATTTTTCACACAGTGAAATTTAAAAGGGTTTCTTTGGGAGGGGGGTAAGAGCTTTATATCCATATATATTGCTCTGCTCTAAATGTATTTCTGACATCAGAAAACATTTATCCCAATCACTGCCTCCCTCAAGTAAAGAAGTAATTGAGTCTGGAAGTGAAGCATTAGCTCATTATTTAAATGCCATCCTTACTCAATTAACACCATTTTAATGAAAGTGATGTGTTGAGTGATCAGATGAATTTTTTAAATGTCCTTATTATTCAGGATCTTGCTTTTGGAAGTGGTACATGAAACAAATATGTTAGCATGTAATTGAGTGAAGATTTTCTGTTTGGCACTAACTTATATGTCAGTCAAGACTGTTGTCTCAGTTTAATTAGTTACTAGTGATTTGTAAACAGACAAAACATGTGAAACAAGTGTTCAGAGAAACAGTCACAGAAGAGGTCTGTACACTACCCTCACGCTGCATCTCTCACCATAGAAAGAACATGGGACCTTGCATTCGGAAGCAACCACTTCGGGGACTGCCAAGAGCTGCTAAGATCTCTGGGTGAAGAAGGTGGCTAAGCCTTTTCTGACTCAGCACAGGCAACTGATATGGCCCGGACTTTTAAGATAGGGTGTCCTTCACTAAAACACTCTTGGGCTATACAGAACAGAATTCTTTATAAGTGTGTTTATGTATTTTAAGGTTGTCAGCTTGTTAAAATTTTCTAATTTTAACAAGTAAAAGCTATTTGCTTGATAGCTAGCCCTTATACCACACATCAATTTGCAGAACAGTCAGGTAAATGAGCCTATTTATATGTTTATTCAGTCACATAAGTAAACAAACATTGAGTGTGTGCCACTCGCAGGGCCAGTTCTACCCTGTACTAGGGGGTTGCTCTAAATCAGAGCGGACCCTGGGCAGAGAGGGAGTAAGAAGACATGATAGCAGGCCTGCGAGGGAGAAACAGAACACTGGCTTCCTGAGAGAGCTCTCTTCAGTAAACTGTCAGATTTCATTTGAAGTCATCTAAAAAGATGTTCACTCACTACCATTGTGGTGAGTCTGACTATACTGGCCTTATAGGACAGAATGGAATTACCCCTTTTGGATCTCTTGGGTCAAACATCTTTATGGAAGCAGAAAACCCCACCGTTCTCAGAGCAACTGGTGGTTTTGAACTGCTGACAGTATGTCCAGAAGCCCAACTTCTAATCTTCTATACCACCAGGGCGCCTGCTGTCACTATGAGTTGGCACTCACTTGATGAAACCTAATAACAAATTATATGTGTGTGTATGTGTTGCTGCTGGGGTAGACCAGGGGTTGGAAGAGTGTAGGGATGAGGCCATAGGTAAAAGTCAGAATATTCTCTGGTCTAGTCAAGTAGTAGGATGCTAGGCAAGTGCCCAACTGTGCTTAGGCTTAAGGAGAATTCATGAAGATGGGTATTCAACCTGAGGCACAAGGTGCCAACTTTCTCACAGGAACAAAGTAGAAATTAAGTTTCTGGGCTTAGAGTGAACATTTAGAGTGATACTAACAGTGTATTTGTCTGCCGCCAATTTTCTTGACCTTTGTAACAGTGCTCATGACATCCTAATGACCATTCAAGCTGGTATTGGATAACTTTTGGGTAGAGCAGATTATTGATGACTGGAGAGAACTGTGAAATAAGAAGTCTGCACATTTCTTCATAGTTCTCCTTGGGATTACTATAGGTCAGTATACTTGGAAAGAAAACATTTGAGCCTGGCCATAAAAAGCAGAACAGAAAAGGGGCATATGCTTTGGATAGATTAAAAAGAATACAAAAACATTCCAGACCAGAAAGCCATAAACAAAGAAACAAGATAGCCCTCTGCATGTTACAGGCATGATAGGAAAATGAGTCTGCAAGTCAAGAAGAACCACTGGGAAAGTTGAGGTGAGTGGCTGGTGAATAGTTAGTCATTGTTGCATTTGTGTGGATTCTTGTTAAAAAGCACCCTGTGCGACATATCTAAGGTGAGTGAGTCACCTTGTTGTGCATGTGAGAGAGATCTTTTTTTTTTTTTTTGAGGTATAAGGTCTACTATAAGGAAGCAATAGCCTGAGAAGGTCCAAACAAGGATTGCATAGTTGAAAAGGATGGAAGCTTCAAAGATTTATAACCTCAGAAGTCCGATGGAGCAACGCTACTCTGTCCATAAGTCGCTGACTTTGGAATTCACTTGGCCACAGTAGGATTTTTAGGGCCAACTCCTGAGAGATGGGGAAAGAAAATGAAGCTTGGATGAAAAATGCTTGTTTTTGTGAGGTGGGGAGACTCAAGGGATTCAAAATTCCAATGAGTGGGGGAGAAGGAGAAGCAAGTTATTTAGGGTCAGGAAAACGAAAGGGAAAACCCTGTAAGAAGGAACCAATAATCATCCGTGTTAGAAGCAAGCAGGATGAGGAATAAGATGGGATTTGATCATTTCCAGGTCAGCATCATCGTTACTTTGACTGTTATTTTTAGTCTTTGCACCATTTATTCCCTAAATCCCTGGGGGCAAAATCAGGCTGGGACTAATGCTACTTTTTCTAATGGTTCTTGAAACCCAGGCCCTGTGGTTTCCCAAAAGAACCCTACTGACTTAAAATGCCACCGGCAAAGCATGAGAGCACTTCAACTGTGCTGGGTGTTAGCATTACAAATGGAAGCGCTCTTCACCTCGCTGTCTAAATATTTACCAGGAATCACTTTTGAAAACAAAAACCCATAAAAAGTAGGAGCAAGAGCACTCTTTAGGGAAGACTGCTGAGGCTTCCTACTCTGAGGCCGGGTCAAGACGGAAAGGAGAATGGAGCTCTTGCTGTTGCAAAGACCTGAAGAGGAGCCGATGAATCACAGCATCAGCGAAGTGCATGCAAGACCAACATCACGTCTTTCCTCCTAGCTTGCCCTGTGGCGAATTAACGAGGAATTGTTCTGGAGTTTTACTTCTCTTTATCCAATAAATTGATACTGAAGCAGTAACATAATATTGGGCTAAGGAAAGAGATTTTAAAGGAAGTTGCAGAGCGGTGAATTGGTAAAAGGCTTGAACCATGAAGTCCTGTTACTCTTCTAGTAGATCACTACCAGTTGGAAGCATTTTTGACCTGTGGTTTATTCTTTGTTAAAGGCAGTATTGAAAAACACGTCTCTGAGCTGCAGAGTAACTGTTACACGGTAGACTCTTTCCTTGAAATGCCAGAGGCTACCTTGTCAGGCATGTTGAAGTTCAACAGCAGATGATTATATTATATTATGTGGGAAGATTTTGTACCAACTCTTTTGAAACAAATTGGGGAAATGTGAGCTTAATTGGAATGACCATAGCTGCCAATATAACCACAAGACTGTGAAATCAGAACTATGCCTTTTAGTCCAAGTATGCAAGGAATTATTGGCCTAGTCAGGCTATGTACAAACAGCAGGTTCTTTAGGATATAAGATCTGGAAACCATCCTTAAATCTTCAGTTAGTCCTAAGGAATCATCCCCAAGCTGATAAGAACACAAAAGTGGAACTCTTGGGAATAAATAAACAAAACCTGAAAGGTTTAAGAGCCAGAAATCCTGGACAGAAATTCAATAAAAGAGAGATTGTGCTGGTCCTCAAAAGCAGTCGTGGATGTGGTGGTGGCCCTTGGCGAGAGGTAGCCAGGAGCTTGGTTTTCATAACGAGGCTTACTTGTTCTGATTCTAAAGATGCTACTGGTGAACTGCCTTTCTGGAGGCTGATTTTCCAGGAGAGAGGACTTTGACAGACTTGCATGCTTGTTCTGCCTGGCCAGTGTTATTCTCATCGTAAATGGTTAAGTGGCATTTAATTTTACGTAACAGAGTCTAACTAGACTTAGCAGATCATCACAGCCAAGTGCAATAAACCAAACATTGATGATAATGTGTTTTGCATGTCCAAATCTTTACTCCATCCTTCAGGAGCCACGTGAAGTTGCTTTAGAGGATAATGAAAATACACTCCAATGTTTGATGTAGTCCAATTGTGAGATGACTCAGAATAAACATTTAGTGAACAGAACTTATAACTAGTTTTATTATTAACGTTTTTATGACACTTTGTTGAGTATTGACTGAAATTTTCCACTGTGTCAGATGCTGGACAAATGCTACCTGCTTACTTCTTTGTGTATGATGCTATCCGTGCATCATTCCCAGGAAGCCCAGCGCTACAGAGTTGATTCCTGCCAAAGTGACCAATAAAGGTTTTCTGATGCTGTACAGTTTTTATGAGAGCAGGATCATCTTAACTGCCATCCAATGGCAGATGGGTTTGACTCTGACCTGGCCGTTATAGACCAATGTTTACCTGGTGGCACCAGCAGGACACTTTGACCAGTGTATGAAGAGTTGTTAGTCTTCCTATGCCTCCATTCCCTTTCTAAAAGATAAGATTCACAAAGGCAAGTTTCTTGTCCCACAGCTCATCTGAGATGAAATTGTTTTACGTTCTCCCTTGTGGTACTAGTTAGTTATGCCTTATCTTCCCATAAGAACTGTGGGTTCCTTCGGAATTCTTTGGATCCTCTATCAAAATATTTGACATGTTAGGCCATCAATATATGTTTGTTGAACAAAAAACAAAAGGTCCTTATTTTTTAAAAAAAGAAAAACTTTCTCCTGAAAACATTGTCAGGGCTTCATGTGAAAGTAACAGAACTAGCTGTTCTCTGAAATGAGCATGGTTTCTATGTGAACCTAATTTGTGAGAGCCATTTCTGCTTACTTCTTTCAGTTTATTGACATACAATTTCATTGCTTCTTTTGTTTTATATAAATAACTACCCAAGATGCCCAATAGATTTGGGAGAGACCGTTGTTTTACTCTCAACACAGTAGAAACTTGATGATAAGATGATGGTAAAATCTGGAGTTCCTGGCTTAAAGGCAATCATCCCACTTAGAGAAGTGAGAGTGGAAAGGTGATGTATGATCATATTTTAAAATACCAGGCCGAAAAGAACCGTGACGGGCTGGCTTGCCTGCACTCCCGTGTGATTGGGGGCCGAAGCTAAATTGCCCCTTGACACACAGAACACCTTTGGCCAGAGATCAGCCCCCAACTCTCCACCCCTTCCACTAGCCCTCCCCCTCCTCTTTTCCCCAGCCCCAGATGTGGCCTCTTTTCAGGGTGCTCTGGTCGATAGGAAAGTGTTTCCACATGTCTGCACAGAAGGAATTCAGCAAATGTTCACAGCACATCCCTAGGTCATCCTTGGAAGCACAATTAACCTTTGCTATTTATTGTACTGGCTTTACAACCTGTATTCACTTTAATCTGAATATTGTGCCCGCCCAGTCACCCCACAGAGGATAGCAGGGAAAACCAAAAAGACAGTAACAAAGCCAACCTGCTGGAAAGCACCATTTGCTTTCCTCCTACGTTAGGACACGTCGGTGGCAACAACTATGATTTCTTGGGGTGACTCGTAGCTCTGTGACCTGGGGGCAGTGCTGCTGGGTGCTGCTTCGTCACCTACACGTCCTTTGTGTTCTGCCCGAGCGAAGGGGAACTCCAGCCTCTGGTAAGGGGCTGGGACAGAGCAGCCCAGGTTTTGTTTCTTAGGGGAACTGTGTGGTCCGGGAACTGTTGGTCCGGAGCAGAAGAGCTGGGCCACCTGAGAGCCGCATTCTTCACCTGCCTCAGAGAGGTGAAAAGGTCAAACCAGACCACCTCCTAGGACACAGATGCCAGGCCTTCCAAGGGAGCACTGCTCAAAGCCAGTCAGAGAGAGCCGGAGGCTGTCCATCCTGAGCAGAAGAAACATCTTTAAAGATAACAGGTCTGATTTCCAGAGATAGGTGAGCAGCAATGCCTGATTTCCTTTTGTGGATTCCATATATCCCCTGTTTGGCACTAGGTGACAAATAGCCATCGGTGTCTGGGATGAGGCAGAAGGCCTGCTTTCCTTGAGGGCAGATGAAGTCCAGAACAGTGAGTCTCACCCCTGGCTAAATATGAGAATTTTCAGGAGAGAAAGCTTTAAAAGCTTACCTAAGGCAAGGTTCACCTGCTCTGGGGATGTTGTGGACCTCAGGGCAGCCTTGAGCAAATAAAGGGCTTGGAGACTAATGCATGTGAACATTAGTGATACCTTTTATCTGCTGAAGACAGAAAGCAATAGTCTAGTTCATTCAGTTCTCTCAACAAGGTGATCGCTTCTCTGTGCAAGCGTCACTTGAATGCGCTAGAAATACAGATTCTCAACCCAGATCTATGGAATCGGAATTTCTGAGGTTGTGACCCAGCACTCTAGCTTTTAAAATCTATTGGCTAAGTAATTTAAATAAGGCTTCCAAGTTAGTGGGATGGACATTGAGGTTTGAGACCCACTGATGTACGCCAAGGTCTTGCTACTTCCACAGTCTATAAACCAGCAGTGCCTGGGTCACCCAGAGCTTTTTAAAATTGTGGGGTCTCACATCGATTGTATAAAGGACATTTGTACATATGTTGCCATGATCCTCTTAAGAATGAAAGGCCCATTTAGCACTTAATGACTTAAAGAAGGTGAAACTTTTTGCAATTTTTGTAACTCATACAGCTTTTGTTTTTTAAATGGATAAATTTTAAAAACTTTCGAAAAGCAACAAATGGTGATTGGCTAGAAGATGGATAGAAAATAATGCTTATATAGAACAGATGAGTGTTTATATTGCGATATTTGAAAACATATTTGAAAACCCTTTTGTATACACACCCAGGCATATCAATTAGAAAATATCAAAAAATATGTGACAATATATTTAGACAGCTTTGTTCATAATGTACACATACCATTCACTAGGAAGATTTAAAAAAATTGATATACTATAATGCAATATTATGCAGCAGAGATATCATAGGTGAATCACAATAATAGCTTTTTAAGTTATAAAACAGCACATACCTTCTGCTGTCATTGAGGAAAAGATGAGTTTTCTTTTAAAAAGTACAGACAACTTTGAGGAAATCCATCCTACTTGAGTGGAACTTTAAATAAAAACAAAACAAGTGTCTGGTTATCATAGAAGCCATGGTAGAGCTTCTCTCAGGAAGGCAAGGAGGGATGGAAAGATGGAGAAGAGTGACGCATTGAAATGAGTCTTTCATAGTTCTGACATTTGGTGGTAGTTCAGTGGTCATTTGTGTTTGTTTTTTAAATCATTGAGCCATATCATGTTATTTTGAACACTTGCATCTATGTATGTTTCATTTCATCTTATAAAATGTTAAAAGTTAAAACAGAACCACTTTCATACAAATAAACTCTACTTTAAAAAAAATGTGGGATCTCAGGCAGGGAAATCAGAGTCGACATTGTGAGGATAGCATCAGGTGTGCACAATGGCAGCGAGGGTTTGAATGTATAAATCCCCCAGATGGTACAGTGCATTACACTTGCGCTCTAACCATAGGGCCAGCAGTTAGAAGCCATCAGTCACTGCTAAGGAAGAAAGATGAGGCTTTCTGTTCCCCCAAAAGTTACAGCCTTGGAAACCCCAAACAGACATTTCTATTCTGGTCATTTTGAGTCTGAATCACTGGAAGGTAATGAGTTTGGTATGCAGTGGGGTGGAGGGAGGGGTGGGGTTGGGGGAGGTGAGGGAGGTGGGATTGGTATGCATATAGGAAAGTTTCAAAAGCACTGATCAAAGAAACAGTAGCCAAATGGTGTTCTCAAAATTAATAAGAAAAAAGACTAGCTGTCTTTGAGAGCATTCAGGTTAGAAGGCAAGAGAATGACGAGAGCTAATCAGGAAAGTGCATTCTGATTCCTCCAAAAGTAGTGTGCACACGGGATTTAGCTCACAGGTAGGGGCTTGGCTCAAGGAAACTGTAGGTGTAGTGGTTGTTGTCATACTAAATGGAGTCCTAGTAGATTAGTCGCTTATGCATTAGGCTGCTAGCGGCAAAGACGGCGTTCAAAACCTCCAGTCACTCCTTGAGCCAAAGATGAGGCTTTCAACTCCTATAAAGACTTGTAGTCTGCAAACCTATAGGGGTAGGTCTAGCCTGTCCTACAGGGGTGCTATGACTTGAAATCTACTCAATGGTTGTGAGTTTGTGTTTGGGGTTTTGTTGTAGTAAGAAGGGCAACTGCTTATGGTTATTGGAGATCATTGTGCCTTGCACAGTTCCAGGATCTATTAAAATGTAGCGATGGAGCAGCCTGTGCTCTATAAGTCATCGTCAAATAGCAAGCAATAAAATGTAGATGTTATGCAATCTTAGGTAAAGCTACATGTTCTGGAGAAAATAAAGCTTGTTAAGAGAAGGGCATAGAATGACAAAGGGTTGTGGTGAGAGATAGAAATTTTCCCTAGGGAGGGGGCATTTGAACAAATCATGGGTGAAGCATAGAAACTAGCCACATAGCTATTTGTAGGACAAGTATCAGGGCAGAAAGCTGGCATGAAGTGAGGGAGGTAGAGATTGGTTATAGAGGAGTTTGGGAGCTAGTTGTAGTCAGAGCATACATATTCTTGTAAGTCAAACAGAACGAAGAAATGAGAAGAAATTTCATATTAGCTATCTAGTACTGTGGCACAAGTAGACATTTATTTTCACTTTGGAAGGTTTCCAGGCAATCTTCACATGGTTTGGTATCTCCTGTTTCACCCTAACCCCTTCCCATGACTGCGTCTCTCATTTGCTTGCTTAATATTATATTGCAAAAGATACTGATTTAAAACACAGCTTATGCTAATCCTGTAATGTGAATATAGGAACTACAGCTCCTCTCCAAGTGGGACCATGAGCACAGACATAGACATTAGGGTTTACGGCACATGTGGAGACACAATTCAATGCACAGCAGTTTGTCAAACTCTCAGGAACCTTCCAGATCTTGTTAAACTGCCGTGAGGAGTGAGTAAGTTTGAGTGGACCTGAGGTTATACTTTTCCAGCAAGCTCCCAATCAAGTTGATACAATGGTTGGTTGTGGGCCATTCTTCAAGTAAACACAAAGGAACGGGGGCCAAGAGCTTGAGCAACATGCTCAGTGTCACCCCACTGGTAAATTGCAAAGGCAAGATTGCTGTATGCCAGCATAATCTGTTGTCTACCTGAGGATTTCATGCCTGATTCACCTGTAACTATGTGCAAGCAATGAAAAAGGCTTGACACAGAGAAGTCCTTGCATGTATCCTGCTTATAGAAGAGCTGGTTCCTTCCTTTTGTTTTGAAGGAGATCCAAAAGCACGAGAACTTGAATGCCTTGGTAGTTGTTGAAGTATACTACCCCCTTTGAATTATTTTTAAAATGTGATGTGAATTAACCCTTGGCCACTTAGAGACAAGTGATCTTGCTGTTGAAATACGTCATTGTGTGTATCTATATGAAAATGACCATAAGTCTTAAAACCTCATGTATTATATTTGTGGTGACTGACCCGAAGAAATCACAGTTATTACTCATCAGGCTCTGGGCTTGCGTTTGTCTTTCTGTTTCTCATGGAAGAATCTTGTGCTCTCAGATGTGGGCAAACTGTGTCGGTCAGATCCATGCAACTAATAAATGATGGAGAGGTGTATCTAGTAAATGCGAGGTTCTGGGCCATCTTCTCATAGGCAACAATGGTGCAGTAGGTTAAGCAGTGAGCTGCTAACTTCAAGGGTGGCAGTTCAAACTCAACAGCTATTCCAAAAGCAAAACATGAGGCTCTCTGCTCCCTGAAAAAGATAGCGTCTTGGAAACCTAATGATGCAGTTCTATTCTTTCCCATCGGATTCCTGTAAGTCAGAACGGACGGGGCAGTGGTAGGTTTGTTGATCACAGTTTCTAGTGTCAAACAGAGGTTCAAAGGAAAGGATGGTTCCCTGCATTGTGTCATGTCTGATATTAACTGGGTCTTCCTTGTCCCAGGTGGTGGAGGGGGGTGACCAAGTGGGGAGATGTTCTGTGTATGTATCGTATATGCCTTGATGATGGACAGTTTGGTTTGGTTTGTTCCCCTGCCCTTTTGTTAATTCTCTGTGTTCTTTTTCCTTTGTGCTGCGCAATTAGGACCCTGCAGTGGGACACAGACCCCTCAGTGCTGCAGCTGCAGTCAGACTCAGAACTTGGGTATATGTCTGCTCTTTTGTTACTCCTTTTATTATTTATTTGTTGCAATTGTGTTGAAATGCTGAAGCAAGCCTTACTCTTGTTTTTCTCCCCATGTGTTGAACTTCAAGTTTGATCACTTTGTTTTCTT
Organism: Nesogale talazaci; assembly: GCA_004026705.1. Classification (NCBI taxonomy): domain Eukaryota; kingdom Metazoa; phylum Chordata; class Mammalia; order Afrosoricida; family Tenrecidae; genus Nesogale; species Nesogale talazaci. The sequence continues at coordinate 9,788 of PVJH01013385.1, read as the reverse complement.
CTGTTACTTTTCCTCGTGACACGTGAAGCTTTGAAATAAAAGTCTCTCTTTGTGGCAAACCCCACAAAAAGATGACTTTGTCCTTCCTTTCCCCCGTTTAGTTCAACTCTGGGGAAGCAATACTCCTCCAACCCCTCCCCACCCGTAAAGAAAGCAAACACAAGTCCCTATCTCTATGTGAATGTGGGGCGGTCCACAGAGTCTGTAATGAGAAATAACCTTGATGACTTTATCTTAACCATCCTTTCTCTTGACTCGCAAGCTGTCTTAGGTCAAATTTTGTCCAAGATCCATTCACAAGCTACCCGAGGCCATTTGTTCGTGAAAGATCAGCATTAAAATGGGTTCCATGTATTTCCCTTCCCTCTGATTCCCTTGGGGATTCAAAATGAACATTTAAACAGATAAACTTTCCTATTAGAGCAAAAGAAGATTTGTTCAATTCCTAAATCCTAAAAAAGAGTCTTCAATGTTTGGTGTGGGATAATACCTGCTACATGCTAAAGATAACATTTTTCAAAAGGAAAATTACAGTTGCAGGTTAAGGAAAATTGCTTCAAAATATAAAGTGAATCCTCTAAGAGTAAAACATGTTCTAGAATCATAGTTTTTTTCTTTTACAGGATTTACTTGAACTCTACTCACACAGAAGGTATCTTCGATGTATTTTCATACCAGCTCATGCTCAAATCCAGGAAAGCTGATTGGGCACATTTCCTCCTAACCAGGCATTCGATGACTTTCTTTTGGTAGCTTGTAATCAGCCATAGAGGAGATATTTACACCATGGTCATCGGCAAACTGGAAGTTCCTGAACCACTTCATACCCAACTGACTTTTAAACATTTATCACCATATCACTGGGTATTTAATTAGATAAACGGCAAATGTTATTGTAGCAATCTTTTAAACTATCCACTCTATCCCAAATATACACCAGTGAACCCCAAAGTGCACTTTTATTATTTATTTTGAATTCCTGATAGTTTCTGAGCATATGTCTCTGGATTTATATTCATAACCATACCCGTAGTAAGAGCTTTAAGAATTACCTACTTTGGTTAAATGCCACCCACCTGTGTCCCTTGATCTATGCAAAGGGTATTGTTGCATTCACAGCACTAAACCAAGGACATATCCTGAACACATGAAATAATTGGTGTGCAATTTCTGTTGAGCTTCACCAAACTCTTGAGTATATAAAAATCTAGCCCATGTGTGTGACATTTCAATTATTGTTGTTTAAATAGTTGAGAAATGTGACTCAATCAAGCAGATAAACTATTGTAAGGGCAATTTTGGAATGCAATTCTTCAATCTTCCATTGTGTCTAAAAGAAAAAAAGGAGAAGCAGGCACTGGCAGTCTGCGTGCATGGAAAATAAAACAGTCTAGGTGGGTTGTGGCATTTATTCCCTGAGGTGGAACAGTGGAGAGTTTTCCTACTTATATTTGTTTTCCAAGAAAGTATTGGTGAGGCTGCTGCTTAAATCCCGTGACTCTCTACGGCAATATTGGGGTCTCCTGCCGCCCCCACCACATTTTCCTTCAAAGTGGAACCGGTGAGTCAGCGAGGAACCATAAGGGATGACACTGTTCATCAGGAACAGTTTAACAGAGAGGGTTTTACAGCAACGTACAGGAAATACTAGTTGAGAAAGGAGAGTGGTTACAGATTACAATTTCCAACGTAACATCTCCAGTTTTCATTGATCTTGTGTAGGGCAGGAGCGCTGACAGCCGCTAACCAGCAGGTTGGGAATTTGAATCCTACAGGGGAAAGGCGAAGATGTCGATTCCTGTGAAGAGTTAAGATCCCAGGAACCCACAGGGTGGTTCTGCTTTGTCCTGAGGGTCCTCCTGAATTTGAACAGACTCAATGACAGCAGTGAGCTTTTGGGGGTGTGGGACAGTCTTCCTTTCATACATGATTTCATGATCTGGACCTTAAGCAACAATAAGAATTTTCCGGAGAAGTTTTTGTTTCCTCTTCTCAAGCTTTGACAGGGGGTTTATCACAGACCACTGCTGTCTATCTCACTCGCCTTTTTAATACCCTCATTGCAATGTAGTTGACATAAAATAGATTCTACAAATTTAAAATGCACAATTTAATAGATTTTACCATATACAAAGACCATGGCACCATAGCCACCATAAAGTAATGAACATGCCCATTTTCTTTAAAAGCTTCCTGTGTACCTTTGCAGCTTTCAGTTCTACCTCCTCTTTTCTTCCCCAAAATAACTGATAGGCTTTCTTTCACTGTGCATTACTTTGCATATCCTGGAATATTGTATAAAGGAAATTATATAGTATAACTGATTCCCTTTACTAAAAATTAGGTGTGATATGGTGTTAGTCTGGGTTGACTAGAGAAACAGAGACACTCATGTGTGTAAGAAAGAACGTTATATCAGAGCAATTATACATTAAGAAAACATCCCAGCCCAGTCCTAGTTAAGTCCATAAAACTGATATTAGCCCATCTGTCCATTACCGGTTTATAAATTCTTCTTCAGACCCATGCAACACATGCAACGATGCCAAATGCAGGAAGATCACAGTCATTGGGTGGAAAGTCTTGTGGATCCAGTGGTGGTGGAAGCGTCTTAATGCTGGTAGGGGCCTCCATGTGACTCCTCCAGCTCCAGGCCTCTAACATAACTCCATGTGTCTTGGCATCAGGACTATGAGGCAGAGTGTCTGTTTCTCACTTCCAGTGAGCTATTTATCTTTGTAGTGCCTCCAAATGAGGTCATCAAGCAGCGAACTGATTGACAGGCTAACTCCACCCCTTCATTCTTAATAATCTCAAGTTGGCACCAAATCATGCAACTACCACAGATGTTCACATTAGATGTGTATCAGGAGTTCATTCTTTTCTATTACTGTCTGATACTCCATTATATTGCTATACCATACCTTATTTACCTAGTCAGTTTTTGATATATGTAATTTCTGGTTTTTCATACAACATGAAACTACTACGGACATTAGTGTGCAAGTCTCTTTTATAGCCACATGCTTTCATTTCATGTGGGTTAACACCTATCATCATGGGTAAATCATATGATAGGTGCATATTTAACTTTTTAATACATTGTTAAACTATTTTTGAAGTAGTTTTATCATTATACATTCTTATCAGTAGTATATGAACCTTTTCATTCCTTCACATTCTTGACAACACTTGGAATTTTGTGGGTTTTTTTATCTTTATAAATGGAATGTGCTAGAAACTCATTGTAGCCTTACATTTTCCTAATGCCTAATGATTTAACATCTCCTTATGTGCTTGTTTTCAATCTGAATGTATTAGAATATGCCATCTTTTTTTTAAACAGGTTATTTTTTCTCTCATTATTGCATTATGAGAATTTTTTATGTAATCTCAATATAATCTTTTATTTTATCCCTAATTTGCCGATTATTCTTCCAGTCTATGACTTTTGGTTTTGTTCTTTTATTTTATTTTACAGTAAAGCCTAGCGTTTTATTTAGCTCTACATTAAACTGTTGGAATTGAGAGCAAAACAAAGATAATAAATCCTGAGAGACACTCTCTGCTTAGGGCAAACCTAAGTCATGAAGTAAACATGCAAACAAGCTAGCTTCTCTGGACCACACCAGCCACGTCAGCCTCTCCATGGCCAGCTGCCCCAGCTTTGCCCCTCTCTTCTGTTACACCAGCCAGACCCCCTGCAGGTCTAACCCACAACTTTTCTGTAGGACACCGTGGCCTACCTGGGAATGTTGGAAACATGTTGTTAAAGGAATTACGATGTTGAAAAAAACTTTTAAAAAACTGCCACCTGAGGCGATGGCTTCTCTGTACTTACGCCATACTCCAGAGTACAATAAGCAATCAGAAAAGTGTTCTGGTATGAAGGGATTTCCTCCCTCCCTGCAACTCAACCTTCTAACATCCTGACTGCCTTGACAAGCATCACCTTTGCTCGCTAAAGTCATTATCATGGTGAACAAACACCAGCGACAGACAGCAAGCCCAACGTACAGGGGCCCACACAGTAGCTACAATTCCCATCACTGATTGTAGAGGGACAGCAAGGGGTCAGGAGTTGAAGGAGGGCAGGAAAAACAGGAAGGGCCCTTTCCCTCAGAGCTTGAAGGCTTCTCTGTAGCCATGCCAACAAGTCTGGGGGGGAATGGCTAACACTTTTTAATATTTAAGCTTTTGGGGCACTTCCCATGGAAAGGCTTCCCTGCCAAAATGGTCATAGGCTGCAGTCCTTTGATAAATTGACTTCTTCAGATCCAGATTCCTGACATTGACTCCAGGACAGAGGTCAAAATTCTTCTTCACATTATCTAATAGCTCTCCCTCACTCTTCTGAGAGGTGCCATAATGGGAAATAGATATCGACAATGGGTGAGAAACTCCAATAGCATAAGAGATCTTCACAAGAACCCTTCTGCACAGACTTCCTTTAACGAGGGATTTTGCCACCCAGGGGGCAGCATAAGCAGCTGACCAGTCCACCTTGCTATAATCCTTTCTGGAGAAGGTACCTCTGTGAGCTCCCAAGTCTCCGTAAGAGTGCACAATGATCTTCCGGCCAGTCAAACCAGCATCACCCTGAGGCCCCCCCCAATAACAAATCTGCCACTAGGCTGTAGGTGGTAGATAGTGTCCTCATCAAGAAACTTGGCAAGCTTTAATGACTTTCTCCTTCAGAGCATCCCTCATCTCATGGAGACAACATCTTCATCATGCTGAACTGATATCACAATTGTGTGGACTCTGAGGGGCAACACAGCACCTCGATCCCCCTTATACTGCACAGTCACTTGAGTTTTAGAATCTGGGCGTAGCCAAGGTAAGGTGTCATTGCGACATAGCTCAGCAAGTTTGGCATTGAGCTTGTGTGCTAAGACCATGGTTAGAGGCATACATTTGTCAGTTTCATCAGTGGCATAACCAAACATCAAGCCCTGGTCTCCTGCACCAATAACCTCCTCACTCCGGCCAAGGTGAGCACCTTGAGCAATATCTGGTGACTGCTGATCCAAAGCTACCAGAGCATTGCAAGTCTTGTAGTCAAACCCTTTGGAAGAATCATCATAGCCAATGCATTTAATGGTGTCAAGAACTACTTTCTAGTAGTCAAGAGCTGCTCTGGATGCAATTTTTCCACCAAGAAGAATCATTTGCACTTTAATAACCGTCTTACAAGACACTTTGGCCTCAGGGTCCTGCTGAAGATGGGCATCAAAGATAGCATCACTGATCTGGTCACAAATCTTATCTGGGTGCCCCTCCCCTACCGACTCTGAGGTGTACAGAAAGGTGTCCCCCTTGCAGATACCAGGGAGCGACCCGTTCATTGCCGTGACGGTGCACCAGAAGGAAAAGGGAGGCTGCAGCCGGCTGCCATGACGGAATTCCATGGGATTCTGCCAGAAGGTGTGAATCAGAACCCTGTTTTCTTTCTTTAATCATTTCATTTTCTTTGTAGTATCTACCAAAACAAAATATTTTATTTTGAGAATTCCAACTTTCTAAAACTGGAGATCATGCTTTAGATGATATACTTCCTATTTCAATGATTCTTTGAAATCTTGTTAGGATAGAGTTCCCCTGTGCAAATACTAGTATCTGATTTTATTTGGGAGGAGATTATACAATTATAAGATGAAGGTAAATGAAAAATCACTGTACTAGGGCCCCAGTGCATTTATGTGTGCACACTTTATCTCCAAACAAAATATGTTACAGTGTGTCTCTATGATCAGTGGATGACTACAGACAAGTTCTTTTAGTGATACATCTGTCTTACTCTCAGTTGGGTGTCTTCAAAAAGTAGTAGCATTCTTGTGCACAGTGTGATACACCAGGTTGACTAGAGAAACAAATCCAGTGACACTCATATATGTGTAAGAAAGAACTCAACATCAAGAAGCAATTAAGTATCAAGACATCATGCCCAGCCCACTCCAACTCAAGCCCACAAGCCCAAGACTAGTCCCAAAGCCCTGCTTCAGGCTATCCACATGTCAGTGGGCACAGTCATGTGGCTCCAAGGTTGGTGGAAACAAGCCAGGGCTCCAACAGCTCCCTGGGTTAGGGCCAGAGATGGAGGAGGGTCTCAGGGTCCTCATTATGAGAAGGTCACACCCCTAAGGACACAGCTTCAGGCTCCAACCTAATTGACAAGTTGGGCTACACTGCTAGCCAATAGTGTGTAGTTAACATAACATCACCTAAATAGAGTGCCACACATGGGTGGGGTGGGGGGGGGGAGGGTCGGGAAACAATTTTGAAATCAGGAGTGATATCAAAGTTTTAATAAAACTCTAGAGGACATCTTCACAAATCCTGACATTTTGCAATGAGTTTACAGGAATGCTGTCCTACATATGACAATAATTTTCTGATGAGCCTAGCAGCTTGAAGAAGGTCAAGAGGACATTAGAGATGAATCAAGAGAATGAAAGTCATCAATTTCATCAAATGAAAAGAAAACATGACTAGAGTCTAGAAACTGGTGCTGGAAGATGTTGGAGTTATCATTGATACAACAGCTAATGAAGATGTGTTTGAATAGGGTTCTGCATTTTTAGTTTTAAGCAAACATCTTGGCTTCAGCAAACTTCCAGTTCAATAGGTCAAAAAGCAGCATGCACACATCTTTGCTTTCTTTGCTTTGAGCTTTAAGAAAGATGGGAGATGATGAAGATGATTTTGTGGAACAAATTGTAAACAGAGGTGTGTCTTGGATTTACCGATATGATTGTGAAGGCAAGATCCAATCAAAGCTGGTTTTGACTAGACCAGAATCTCTGGATATGATTGGTCTGCTGAACCAGTGAATGTAGTATAAATCTGCTGAGCCAGTGAAATTCAAGGCAGAGGGGACAGCTCAGGCGTTGTCACGGTGTCTTTTGGACGCTTCGAAGGAATAACCTTGATAGATTTTCTCAAAAAACAATAGATAATCATGAGTTCTTGTTATGAAGATATTTTAAGAAAATTGTAAATTGCATCTTTAAAAAAAAACAAGCCAGAAATGTTGTGTCTGGGAATTCTTTCCCATCAAGCCAGTGTTCCTGTTCATTCAAGGACAGTAAGGCTTGTCCTTTGAGAATTTCACAGGGAAACCTTACTCCATCTACCCTACAACCCTGGTGTCAGCGATTCCGACTTTGTTTTGCTTCTAAAACTTAATTTTAGTTTCTTGATGATACCCAAATTGTCATTTTATTGTAGTATAAATTGAAGAGTTTGATATTCTTCATGGAAAGGTTACAAAGATAGCATCATTTTCAGAAGTATGAAGACCTAGATGGAAGATATGTCAAGAAACAATATTTTTCACATTTTGACATTTTTCATGAAATAAGTTTTTATATAATTTTGTTATTTTTTATTTTGACTTACCCTCATAGCTTCTCTAATAAGCTTAGTTAGTTTTATCGTTCGAGTAATATGTGTATTTCATTCTCTGTTTCTTAGTATTGATAATTTTTATATTTTTTCTTCTCCTGGTTAATCCAATGGGTTATTAATTTTATTAATCTTTTTAAAGAGGCTGGTTTGAGTTTCATTAATTTTATCTATTTTCTATTTCATTGATTTCTACTCTATATTTCTATTATTTCTTTTATCGTGTATATTTCTAATTTGATTGATTCCCTTTTCCTACTTTTTAAAAGTAGAAATGGGGGTTATTGATTAACTACATTAAAAATTTTTAATCTAAGTATACAGTGACATACAGATTCTATATTTTATGGTTGTTTATTTTCATTTTCACTAAGTTCAATATATTTTCTAATTTATATTTTCATAGCTTCTTTATCTTGTGAGTTAATTAGAAGTATATTATGAGTTTCCAAGTGTTTGGAGATTTTCTAGACATCTTTCTAATACTGATTTCTGATTAAATTTATTGTCAGGGAACATACATTTTTTAATTATTTTATTTTTAAAAAAATAAAATCTTATTTTAAAAATAAGATTATTTTTAAAAATAATCTTGCAGCTATTATAACATTCCATATATCATCTATATCAAGCACATTTGCACCATGTTGCCATGTTCATTTCCAAACATTTTCCACTTTAGTCCTTGACATAAACTCCTGTTTCCCCTTTCCCACCTTTTTTTAATGAATCATTTTATTGGGTATTCATACACCTCCCCTCACAATCCACATATATATGAATTGTATGCAGGCAACATTTGCACACTTGCTGCCATCATCACTCTCAAAACATCCTCACTCCACTTGGGCCACCATATTCCCCTTTTCCCTCCCCCATGAACCCTTAATAACTTACAAATTGTTATTGCCTTTTCTTATTGTACACTGTCCAATGTGTCCCTTCACTCACTTCCCTGTTGGCCATGTCCCACAGAGGAGGTTATATGTAGATCCCTGAAATTGGTTCCCCCTTTCTACTCCACCCTCCCAATATCACCACCCCCATCACTAGTCCTGAGGGAACATCGCTCCTAAATTCCCCTTGTTTCCGACTCCAATGTACATCCCCTGTTCTAGCCGGTCTTGTCTGGTAGAACCGGGAGCATGATAGTGGGTGGGAGGAAGTATTTGAGAACTAGAGGAAAGTTGCATATTCATTGTTACTACATAGCACCCTTTCACTTCTGAGTACCTGAAGTAACTCAAGGAACCTTACTATCCACTGGACTAGTAATTCTCACATGACAAAAACTAGCCCCCCTTTCAATTATATATCAAACCGCTGCACTATTTAAACCAGATATTATCCTAACATCTGCTATCCTATCTATCCTTATTGGAGGATGAGGCGGATTAAATCAAACTCAACTGCGCAAAATCATGGCTTACTCCTCCATTGCACACATATGATGAATAGCCGCAGTACTCACATTTAATCCTTCTCATATTACTAAACCTACTTCTTTATATCATTTTTACACTAGCAACATTTACTATTATAATAAGCTGCTCCACCTCATCAACCTCCACCCTATCCATATCCTGAAACAATTACCCACTAATAATAACCATGCTACTTACAGTACTTATATCGATAGGAGGACTACCCCCATTAACCGGTTTTATTCCAAAATGACTTATCATTGATGAACTAATTAAAAACAACAATATCATTTTACCCTTAGCAATAGCTGTAATAGCTCTTTTAAACCTATACTTTTATATGCGTTTAATCTACGCATCCTCACTTACACTGTTTCCATCAAGCAATAATATCAAATTTAAATGAAAAATGTTTACCCCACACAAAACATTTCTCCTACCAGTGCTACTGACACTATCTTCATTTTTAATCCCATTAACCCCTATAATTTATATCCTAAACTAGAGAATTAGGTTAGATTAGACCAAGAGCCTTCAAAGCTCTAAGCAAGTAATCACTACTTATTCTCAGATAAAGACTGCAAGATAACTCTCACATCTACTGGACACAAACCAGTCACTTTCATTAAGCTAAGTCCTCCTAGATTGATGGGCTACAATCCCATGAAACTTTAGTTAACAGCTAAATACCCTAATCAACTGGCTTCAATCTACTTCTCCCGCCTTGAGAAAAGGGGAAAAAGGCGGGAGAAGCCCCGGCAGAATTGAAGCTGCTTCTTCGAATTTGCAATTCGAAATGATAAATCACTTCAGAGCTTGGTAAAAAGGAGACTTGACTCCTGTCTTTAGATTTACAGTCTAATGCTTACTCAGCCATTTTACCCTTACCTATGTTCATCAATCGTTGATTTTTCTCAACCAATCATAAAGACATTGGCACCCTATACCTACTATTTG
>PVJH01013384.1:0-51993 GCA_004026705.1 Nesogale talazaci | reverse complement strand
TGGCCGTCTGCTCCCAGCAAGGTGACCCCCCAGGAAACCCTGGGGGCAGGTCCACCCTGTCTTCCTGGGTCACTGCAAATCAGAAGAGACTCCAGGGCACACAACGACATATCCTTGCACATGGACACACTCAGACAAGCACAAGGATCCCCGACCGGCAGTCTTGGAAACTCAGCCCCTGGGAAGTCACGGAGTCAGAAGCCACTGATGGCAGTGGGCTGGGCTACACACAGGAGGTTTCACCAAGTTGGTGTGAAAGTCTCATCATCTTTAAATCCCACTTCTCCGTGAACTCTCTGGAGCCTCCTCACACATGTTCTCCGTTGCTGTCAAGGTGATGCCAACCAGCGATCGCGGGGTCGCCAAGGCAGGGCGCTCTCAGGAGTGAACCCCAGTACTGTCTTCTGAGGCACCCCAAGGTGAGTTCAGACCAAGCACCTTTTTCAGAGACTGGCCCTCCCACACTCTTTTCCCCCGATTCATTATTTTTTTCCCCGGAGGCATAAGAATATTCAAGTTTTGACAAAAAATAAATGAGTCATACTCTCGGAGGAAGCAACAGCGGAGGTGATTATTTTTGCCTCCTGCCTGCCTCCCGCTGCACGCTGACAGGGGGAGAGTGGCTCAGCCTAGAACCGCGAGAGACTCAGGATGGGATTCAGAGCAATGGTCTCCTCACACGTCAAAGGGGCTCTGTTCTCTGACCCCGCCAACGGGGAGCTGTGCCGCTCACAAAAGGACACGGCGCTCCACAGAGACACGCGTGCTCAGGCTGCCTCTGGAAGGCAGGGCGGCTTTGGAAGCACGTTTGTACAGATGTCCACAGAGGTGAAAAGACATCCCCGGGGGGGGGGGGGGTAGCAAAAGAGAACACAGGGAGCAACACCCGAGACTATCGCCTTCTTTTTTTAAACGCCAGAGAATCAAACGGACCCAATAGCCATGGGACGTTAACCATCTCGGGGCGGAGTTAAAATTGCTAAAACTAGCTAGCACAGCCCCAGGGCAGCCATGGTGACAGGACCAGGGTTCAGTAGAGGAACAAACAGTGGAGGACCCCACGTGGGTGCCCCTTGGGTCTCCTGCAGGGGAAGGTGCACTCCGGCGCTTGGGCTCAGAATCGCTGTCAGCCTCGTGTCAGAAACGTGCGCACGCGACAAGGAGCTCTTGCTTTGCTTGGGGACAGGCAGGTGGCTGGTTACAGGCACGTGCAGACCACAAGCGCGGCCCAGGCGCCTCCCCTCCCCAATCTGGGCAAAGCAGTGGGGTTCGGCCCAGTAATTGCTCTGCTCAATATTGCACTGCCGTCCTCGGTGAAGCTTCCTGGAAGAAGAACATTAAGATGCATGAAGGTAATTAACTTCCACAGTCGACTCTGCAGGACACATGTGAAGTTTGTTCGGGAATTCACAACTGCTTCCCAAATCACAAGGCGCCCGCCCAGGTGGCAGAGTGGGTTAAGCATCGGGGGAGAAGGAAGAGGTCTCCTGCTCCCGTCAAGAGGGACAGCTTCTGGCAGCCAAAGGGACAGCGGCATTCTGTCCCCTGGGGTCGCCAGGAGTCAGAATCGATTCGATGGGGCTGATGTTTTGGGAGGGGTCCCAAGTCACACTTCTAAGTACACCGTCATCTCCTTCCCTCCTCTCCCACATAAAGCTGGTACCGACACAGCTGATGAATAAAACGCAGACCTCGTTTTATGGTGCTGTTTGACGGCGCCTGACTGTGCTTCTTCCCAAATTGAGGTTTCCTGGCCACCCTGCAGGGAGGAGGGCTACAGGCCCCATTTTTCCAGCAGCAGGAGCTCACTTCGTGTCTTGGGGCCACATTTTGGTCACACTTCACCCAACGCCAAACTTTTCCACCATGCTATTTGCACACTTGCTTGCAAGGTTTTCTTTAACGAGAGCATTAAGATGCATGAAGGTAATTACCTTCCACCGTCAACGCTCCAGGACACATGTGCAGACTGTAGAGGAATTTACAGCTGCTTCCCAAATCACAAGGCGCCCCTGTGGTGCAGACGTATCTTTTAGATATGCACTAGGCAGCAGACACTGTCTGTGACTTACTTTATGGGCAGATTCGCTTCGTTGGGGTGGCCTGCGCTGAAACCCACAATGTCTCGGGTCATCTCTCCCTTCCCTGCTGGCCATGGAAAAGCAATGTTCTTATACAGGCCGACCCCACGGACAACCGCAGGAAGGCTGCCTGGTCAGTGCACAATCACTGGCACATTCGAGGCCGTCACTGCAGCCACTCTGCCAAGCCATCTCAGTCAGGGTCTCGTGCACCCTCAGTGACCCTCGACTTCGTGGCTGATTTGGGGGTAGTAGAGCTCCAGACCTTTCTTCCTATGCATCCTGAAGCTCTGCTGAAACCAAGCCATGACGGATGGCCCTACTGGTAGTTGAAGTACTTGTGGCTTTTAAGATATTTTTATTTCCAGCACCACCACAACCAAACTAAAGCTACCCTGCCATCAAATCAACTCTGACTCATGGTGACCCTACAGGACAATGTGGGTTTCTAAGACGATAACTCTTTATGGGGGTAGAGAGCCTCATCTTCCCCCCAGGGGGCAGCTGGTGGTTTTGAACCGCCGGCTTTGCGGTTAGCAGGCTAATGAGGAACCCACTACACCACCAGGCCTGCCACAGCAACAAGCAAACTGCCACCGTGTAACACTGGCAGATGGATAACTGGTTCCAAACTGCTGATAAACACCAACAGTGACCACCTTCCCTCCCACCTGTCCACCGGGTGTGGGACTGATGTCAGAAACTCCACGCTCAGAGCAAGTGGGTCGGTTCCAATTCACAGGAGCCTTATAGAAGAGAGCGGGACAGCTCCTGTGAGTTTCCAAGATGGTAACTCTTTATAGGACTAGAAAGCCCCATCTGGCGCCCAGGGAGCAGCTGGTGCATTTGAACTGCTGACCTTGCCCAGCATGAAATCACTAAGCCACCAGAGCTCCCAGGAAGCTATCTAAAATTCTACCTCATCTCTTTTTGTTACTGTTTTACAAAAAAAGGCCTCAGTCAAAAACTGAGGGAAGTTGGGAATAGGATGGATTTCTGAAATATTTTTAGAAGGTCAGAGAATCAATAAAAATCATGTCTTCTTTTCATAAGACATATTCACATACCATAAAACCCACCACTATAAACCCTACGATTCAGTGGCTTTGGGGATATGCAGGAGGTTGCACAACCAGACATGTATGTTTTTGAGCTGTGTCCTTCACACCTGGCTTCCTACTGCCATTAAGGTTGCAGGCAGTGTTTGTATGCCAAGTACAAAAAGTCAAAACTAAGCTGAGCCCCGGTGGTGCAGTGGTTGTGCGCGGGACTGTGGCCCACAGGGTTGACGGTTCAAATCCAGCAGCAGCTCTCCAGGAGCAAGGCTGGGCTTCCTACTCCCACCAGGGCGGTGATGCGAAAGAGGGAAAAAAAAGTCAAAACTAGAAACAGTTCCACTTCTTGCCCTTGTTCTCTGTACATCAGTGTTTCTCAGAGTGAACCCGGGAATGGCCACTCGACCTGGGAACGTGTTACTCCTCAAACACCAAACTCCCTGCCATCGAACCAAGTCCAACCCACAGCCACTCAAGAGGACTAAGCAGAACCGCCTCACGGGCTTCCAGGACTGGGATTTCTTTACACATGGAGAAATGCTCGTCCCTCTCCTGGGAGGCTGGTGCGTTGCTGCAAAGGGCCCTTGAGCCCGTGCCGACTCCCAGGCACCCTGTGAACAATGGCACGGACACCACCCGGCTGTCCTCACCGCTGTTCTGAGGCCTCGGCCCACAGATGCAGCCACTGTGACCCCATCTGCTCGAGGGCTTTCCCTTCCTTTGCTGCCCCTCCACTTGACCAAACATGATTTTATTCTCTAGGGACTGGTCTCTCCTGACCATAGGTCCAAAGTGTGGAAGATGAAGTCTTTGCCATCCTAGACTCTCAGGAGCCCTCCTGCCGTACGTCTTCCAACACAGATCTGTTTGTCCTTTTAACAGTCCATGGTACACTCAATATTCTTCTCCAACACCGCCATTCAAATATATGGATTCTCCTGTGGCCTTCCTTATTCACTGTCCGACTTGCACATGCACAGGTGGCAATGGAGAGTAACAGGGGTTGGGTGAGGCATACCTTAGTCCTTGCTTTCTGATCCTCTACAGAGGGCTGGTGCGGCAGGCAGATTCATTCACCCGATGCAGCGCATCTTTTGGTGTCTTGACTGCTGCTTCCACGAGCATTGTTTGCGGATCCAAGCGAGACGAAACCCTTGACAACTTCTAACCGTTCTACATTTACATTGATGCATTGGTCTCCTTGCAAAGATTTTGATCTTTTTGACACTGAACTGTAATTCAGTCTGAAGGCTACAAACCTTGATCTTCGTCAATACGTGTTTCCAGTCTTTCTCGCTTTCAGTAAGAAAGGTGGCATATTGTAGGTTGTTAATCAACCTTCCTTCAGTCCGGATACCATATTCTTCTGCGTATAACCCAGCTTCTGTGATAATTCAGCACCCAGATGGAATAAGTATGGTGGGAGGATATCACCCTGTTGCACACCTTTCCTCATTCTATTCCCTTGTTCTGTTCACACAACTGCCTTGTGATCCTTGTCCAAGTTCCTCAAGAGCATGGAATTTCCATTCTTCTCAAGGTCACCACCCCTAGGTCATTATGAACCACACAGTCAAGTGCCTTGGCATCGTCAATAAAACACAAGTAAACATCTTTCTGCTAGCCAAGATCCATCTGACCTCAGAATGATATCCTTTGTTCTATGCCCCTGAATCTGTGCTCCTGAATCTGTCCTGAATCTCTGGCTGTTCTGTCAATGTACTGCTGCAACCACTGTCCATTGTTGGGTCACCATAAGCAGACTTTCACTTGCACTCAATATCCATATTGCTGTAGAGTAATAGAGCACTCTGTTGGATCGCCTTTCGTTAGAATGGGCACAAATGCGAATCCCTTCCAGTTGGCTACGTAGCTGTCGTCAACATTTCCTGGCACAGATGACGGAGTACTTCCAATGCTTCTTCAGCTTACTGAGACATGTCAACAGACAGCCCATCAATTCCTAAATTCTTGTTTTGAGCCAGTGCATTTGGTGCAGCATGAACAGCCCTCAGCACCATTGGTTCTGCCTCACGTGCTCCCCCTAAAATGGTGGGTCGTTGACTAGTTCTTTTTTGGTTCAGTGACTGGGCATTTCTTGCATCATTTGATAGTTTGCCCATAGGATCTTTCAAGATTGCAACTCGAGGATTGAGTTTTTCTTGAGTTCTTTTGGTTTTAAATATGCTGAGCATATTTTTCCTTTTTGATTTTCTAGTTCTAGGTCTTTACACTTTTCTTTAGATTACTTGGCTTTGCCTTCTCAAACTGTCCTTTTGAATTTCCTATTCAGCTCTTTGACTTCATCCTTTCTCCCACTCGCTTTAACTCATCTATTCTTAAGAGCTGATTTCAGAGACTTCTGACAGCCACTTAGCTCCTTTCTTTGTCTTGTTAAGGATGTTTTACCTTCTTCATGGATGATGGTCTTGAGGTCCTCCCACAGCTCATCAGGTGCTGTCATTAGTGGACAATGCATCAAATGTGTTTGAGATGTGATAGGTAGGTTTGTTGTGCCAGCATGGTCAATGAACACATGTGAAATTAGTTGAGGGGCAGAGCTCTAAATCGCTCTGCGAGCCCCGCCTTTCTTTCTTGCTCTTGGATCTTCGGACCAGCCGGCTGCCTTGCTTGACCTGGGTCTCAATTTGCAAATGACACTACCCGTAGGACACCTAATCCATGGACTGTCTTGCTGTGAGTTGAGGTTCCTTCAAGCCCTGCTTCACCACACTACTGGAATGTACATCTCTTGAGCTGGGGACTGTTGGACTCGGTCACCTGACTGACTGTTGGTGACCTGCTCTGCTGCTTGCTGCCTGTGGACGGATAGCCTGAATTGCTCTACAGAGGACTAGCTGGTGGCCCTCAAGACTCCAAGGACTGCCAGTCTTCTAGCTGTGTTACACAAGTGAGTTGCACTGAGTCATTCATACTGCTTTATAGATTAGTTCACTGTTTATTTCTTATGTTAGATACCTATCTATAAATATGTACATACATATATAGTTATTAGTGTCCTGGTTTTGTTTCTCTAGAGAATCCTATCTAACACAGAGATGTTCTCAAAATTCAGGTGGGATAGACTCAGGGCCATGTTTTGGCTCTTGTAGAGGTGTTTTCAAAATCTTCACCTTTATCCTGAGCTTATGTCTGAGCAACTGATAGTTCCACCATCAGCCCTCATCTGGTTTCAGTGACACTGAGCTTCTCCATTGGGTCTTCCCTCAAAAGTAGTCATTTGATTACTGCATTTTCCATCTGGGGAAGTTCATGTGTTATATTCACCTTTTGTGCTGTTGAAAAAAGGATTTTCTATGAACAAGTTGTTGGTTTTGCAAAATTCTATCATGCAATCTCCAGATTCATTTCGATGACCAAATTTGTATTTTCCCAACTATAGTTCCTTCCTCTTTGTTTCCAATTCCCATTCCAATCACCAAAAATTGACAACAATGCATCTTGATTGCATGTTTGATCATGTTCTGACTGAAGTCATTATTAGAATTCCTCAAATTTCTTCATCACTAGCTTTGGTGGCTGGTGTATAAGTTTGAATCATAGTTGTATTGGCTGGGTTTCCTTGAAGGCAGATAATCATAGACAGCCTTGTACTTAATGATGGATTTAGCAAGATCCCTTGAGACTTTTTAATGCTTCCTGCCCACACACAAAAATGACCCCAATTCTACCTTACAAATCCGGCTACACCAGAGCATGTACACGGGGACAGATAAGAGCCGGAAACACAGGGAATCCAGGACAGATAACCCCCTCGGGTCCAATATTGAGAGTAACCAGGAGTGTAAGGGGAAGGAGTGTAAGGGGGAGAAAAGGGAAACTGATCACAATGATCTACATATAACCCCCCTCTCAGGAGGACAGACAACAGAAAAGTGGGTGAAGGGAGACATTGGTCAGTGTAAGACATGAAAAAATAATAACTTATAAATTATCAAGGTTTTTATGAGAGAGGGACAGTGGGGAAGGAGGGGGAAAACGAGGATTTGATACCAAGGGCTCAAGTAGAAAGAGGGTGTTTAGAAAATGGTAGCCACAAAGGTACACATGTGCTTAACACAATGGATGTATGGCTGGATTATGCTAAGATTTGTAGGAGCAGCCAATAAAATATGATTTAAAATAAATTTTAAAAAATGATTCTTTCAGACAATGAACACCACACCATTCCTCTTGTGTTATTCCTCTTGACTGTTATTTCCAGCGTAGTAAGCCATATATTTTTTGATTCAAAATAGCCAACACCAGTCCATTTCAGCTCACTAATAATTAAGGTGTCAATTTTTATGCATTCCATTTTCGTTTTGACCACTTCCATTTTCCCTAAGTTCATTATATTTCACCTATTCCACGATCATCAAAAGGTTTTTGCAAGTGTTCCTCCTTACCTTGAGTCATGCCCCATTTGCCAATGAAGATCCCAAAGGTTCCACACTGCCCCAGGTTTTCCCCGACTCAAAGCCCTCCAAGAACCCGGCTCCTCTTCGGACACACAGACCCCGGGGGCCCACGCTCTGGCAGGACCTCCGACGACATTCTGCTTCCTCTGTATAGGCTTTCGGTATCCGACAAGGTTTCTAAGTTACTCATAAGGTTTTCGGCGGCTTCTTCCTCTGACCTGGGGAGCTGAGTCCTTCTTCGTTGTCTGTTCTTCATTTAGACGCTCCGCTGAAGCGTGCTCACTTGGGGTGACTGTTGCGTTTGAAATACCAGTGGCACAGTTTGCGAGCATCACGCAAGTCACCAGGGCACAACAGCATGACAGACAGGCGACATGAGAGGCAAGTTCTCGCCAGTTCCTCCCCCGGTGGGTGGGATGGGGTGGTCCTGAGTGGGGCCTGCAGTAGGTCTTTCCAAAAGGCCGCCGAGGGACTCTGATGCACAGCCAAGCCTAAGAGTCTTTGCTCCCTGTCAAGGGGCACGTCCCTGGCTTCCGACAACTACAGATCTGTACATATAACTGCAGATGGACATGTGATTAATATTCACGTTCGATGTCTGAGAAGCCTGTCATTTAAATTAATAGACTTATGAGGTTATATCTGGAAGCAAAGGGGGTGGAGGGGAAGAGGCAAGGACTAACAGGGAAGCATGAAAAAGAAACACTAGACTGCAAACGAAAATAAATAAGTTGCACAACTCCTTCTAATATAATTAAGCCACTGAATTGTATGATAGGTGAATATCAATAAAACTGTTTTAAAAATTAAATTGACAACTATCAAGGGGGAAAAAAATCAGGATAAATAAACCTAGCAACAGTCCTTGTTCCGTAAGATCAGAGGCATAGGTCAGTAAGATTTCGCAGAGCCAGTCCTCCATTGGACCTGCCTTATTTTTCTATGTTGGTTCTCTATTACCAAGCCAAGCCTGATTGAATTCCCAAGAGCAGAACGCCACTGAAAAGTAAATAAGCAATTAAACGTCTCTGAGTATCTGAGACCCTAATTCCCAAATCCCGAAACAGACCCAGCGGGGCAGCTCTGGTTACAGCAGTGACACCACCTGAAAGAGCCAGAAGCTGAGCTTCCCCTCCTGTCACCATGGTCCTCACAGCATGAAACACCATTTGAAACCAATGAACTTTGGTGAACCTTTCCTTTGTTTGATGAAGACCAACCAAGTTCTGAAAGGTGAGATGATCTGTTTAAGGTCTGTAGCTAAAGTACTTTACCACACTGGCAAGTTTTCCCTTTTCCCTTGGTGTAAATATGATCCAGATACCAGACAAAGGAAACATTTTCAATAATCAAGTCTTAGAAAAAGTAATAATTAAAAAATAAAAGTAATAACTATAAAATTTAAATTTTAAAAAAGCATGAAACACAAACACCAGATTGCATACCCAAATATAATCCCTGTTAAAAGTTTCGTATATCCCAACACTCTGGAATGTTCCCCTTCCCGACATGATCGCTGAAGACAAAATGGTAACATAAGCAAAAGTGGTAAAGAAAGCTGATGGTGCCTGGCTATCAAAAGAGATGGTGTCTGGGGTCTTAAAGGCTTAAAGATAAAGAAGTGGCCATCTAACAGAGAAGCAACAAAGTGCACCTGGGAGAAGCACACAAGCCCATGTGATCATGAGGTGTCAATGGAATCAGTTATCAGGTATCAAAGACCCAAAACCCATCAATTATCATTTGGACATCCCCTTATAGAAGGCTCCCAAGGAAGAGAAGATCCAGTACACACAAATTTCCTCTAGTCCTTTAATACTCCCCCCCATTCCCCCCCCACCCCCGCCCTGTCCTCCACTGTCATGATCCCAATTCTACCTTACAAATCTGGCTAGACCAGAACTTGTACACTGGTACAGATAAGAGCTCGAAACACAGAGAATCAGGGCTGAGCTCCAGTGGCATTGTGGTCGTGTGCAGGACTGGCACAGTTTGGGTTGCAGTTCAAATCCAGCAGCAGCTCTCCAGGAGCAAGGCTGGGCCTCCTACTCCCACCAGAGGGCAGTGATGCCCCCCCCAAAACAAACAAACAAACAAACAAAACAAAAAAACCCACAGGGAATCCAGGAGAGATAAATCCCTCAGGACCAATAAGGGGTAGTGAAATTAGGAGGGTAAGGGAAAGGGGGGTAGAAGTAGGAGGAAATCTATCACAATGATTGATGTATGGCCCCTCCCAGGGGGACAGACAACAGAAAAGTGGGTGAAGGGAGATAGCATGTGGTTTAAAAACATGAATATATATATACATATATATATATAAATTATCAAGGGTTCATGAGAGAGGAAATGAACTGATATCAAGGTCTCAAGTGAAAAAAAATGTTTTGAAAAGGATGAAGGCAACATATGTGCAAATGTGCTTGACACAATGGATGTCTGTATGGGTTATGATAAAAGATGTATGAATCCCCAATAAAAATGATTCTTCGGCTGAGCCCTGGTGGCTTAGTAGTAGTTTGCGGGACTGCAGCCCACAGGGTTGACAGTTCAAATCCAGCAGCAAGGCTGGGCTTGCTACTCCCACCAGGGCAGTGATGCCACAAAAAAAAAAAAAAAAAAAGATTCTTCAAAAAGTTTACAAAGGCTTGGGTTACCCTCAAAATAGAAGCAACACACATGTCCTTCAATCAAAAATGGATAAATAAATTGCAGTGGATCCACACAATGGAATACTCATCAGTAATGAAAAGAATCAGACATTAATGCATGCGGCAGCATAGGTGGACCTCAAAAATACTATGCTAAGTGAAAGAAGTCAGACACAGGCTATGTATGATAGTGTATGATCCATCTGCAGGAACCATAAAATATGCAAAACTCCATCAAGGATCCCTGATGGCACGGAGGTTATGCAGTGGGCTGCTAAGTGCAACATCAGCAGTTCGAAACCACCAGCCGCTCCAAGAGCAGACAGAGCTTTCCATTCCGCTAAAGAAACACAGTCTCGGAAACCCACAGGGGCATTTCTACCCTGTCCTGTCCAGTCACTCTGAAGCTATGTGGCCGTGAGCTTGGTTAGTGTTTCTTTTACAACCACAGAAAGCAGACCAGCGGGGGCCGACGAGAACAGTGCCTGCACAGAGACACAATAATACTTTTTTAGGTGGTAGAACATCCACTGTTGATCATGGTGTGGTTACATAACTACGTGTAATTATGAAAATGCATCAAACGCTCCACTTAAAAACGGGTGGATTTTATTATGTGCAAATTATAGCTCGGTGAAGCTGGAAAAACAAAACAAAAATCACTTAGAAACGATTAGGAAAATGGACTTATCCTAAGTTGGGAACAAAACAACGAAAGCCAAGATCACTTGGTGACATTCTGGGGGAAATTTGTGATCCTTTTCTTCCTACCCGTACACACTCTGTGTGGTTGTAATAATGCTGAATATGAGCAGCTGTGTCAAATATTCCATATCATAACATTTTGCATATTTCTAGTTATGCCTTCATGATTACAATGTAAGTTAGTTAAGTGAACGTCCATCGAGTTGAAAGCTGAGAACAATTTCCCTACTGTTACCAGGTGAATTGACCAGGCTTTAAAGTAGACGATTCTTCAATATTAGGATGCCACCAAGTGGCCAAACTGTGTAACTGTCATTGGATTGCACTCAGACCGCCCAAACTCCCTGCCATGCAGTGAGTGCCGACTGCAGTAAGCCTAGAGGGCAGGGTGGAACAAAGCCCTTTCTCCTGAGGAGCAGCTGGAGATTCTGAACTGCTGATCTTGCAGTTAGCAGCCCGCTGCATCAGCTCTGCACCGCCAGGACTCCTCCTGGATTGTGCAGACTCTGTACCAGGATGGATGTACAAGCTTGAGAGTAGGAAGATTCATTGAGAAAAACCTTCCTGTTGAAATTGGGGGCTTTAGAGTGATGCCACACCAAACCCCTGGGAAGATCCCAATTCTGAGTGACCCCACACAGGGTGGACAAGCCTCCAAGTCTTGGCAGGGGCAGGCAGCCTCACTGGGCTCCCTCAGAGTGGCTGGTGGATTTGAACAGCCAATCTTGCAGTCGGGAGTCCAACGCCCAGGCCACAGCACCGTCGGGGCTAGTTCTTCTGACAATCCTTAACCCTCTCCTACTTGATCACCTAAGGCTGTCAGCACGAAAGGATTAGCATCAAAAAAGAGGAAGAAAGAAACTCACTCCAATAAGTCTTCAAGAAAGGCCCTGGGTCCCCAGAGGAGAAACCAATGAGAACAGGAACTTGGTTTGCAGAGAGAGGAATTCTGGAGATTCCAGGTCTTACTGTTCTTGTTTGTTTTTGTGGGCATCACTGCCCCCTGGTGGGAGTAGGAGGCCCAGCCTTGCTCCTAGAGAGCTGCTGCTGGATTTGAACCGCCAACCCTGTGGGCCACAGTCCCACACACAACCACTATGCCACCGGGACTCAGCCCTCAGGGTCTTACTGTGATCCAGTGAAGAGCCTTTCTTCCCTTGATTGAAACACTCGTTCCTTGTTTTTGCTTAATTCGATTTCTCAATGAGAAATAAATCCATGTGCTAAAAACTGAAAAGGTACAAAAGAGAGGGAAACTCTCCTTCTGGTTGCTTCCCTTCCTTGTCCACCCCCATCCCAGAGGTAACCATGTCTTGTGAATCTGTCCAGGAGTAAGTACTTAATGCCAAAACAAATAAGTACATAGACCCGTTCTCCACACAGATATGTTCTACCCCACTCTGCCCTCCTTTTGTGCTACACGAATGATTGAAAGACAATAAACAAGGATTTTTTTGCACCTGGTCCTATATTTTGGAAACCATAGCATATCTGTTCCTAGAGTTTCTCATTCGTTTTTAAGATGCAGCATATTCTGTTGGATGGCTGCACTAGAAGATACTACAACAATTCTTGATTAAAATGGAGAGCTAACTTGTTTCCAATCGTGTGCGATTTCAATGTCTTACCCAACACTCTCTGGGCTAATTTGATTGCTGCGTCCACAGGATCCGACTTTACAACTTCATCCAGAATACCCAGCTTCAGTGCTTCAGGGGCCAAGATATGTCTTCCTAAAGCAAATCAAAATGAAACAAGCCAAAGAACTCTGTGAGATTTTAGCAGACACGTTAGCCAGCAGGGAAGGCTATCTGCTTGGCTGTCAACACTTATTTCTAAATAACGTAACTAGGACAACAGAGGTTGCTGTTTGAGAAACCAGCAAATTGAGAAAGCAGTCGGTAACTAGAAAACTTGGATTCCAGCACCTGCTCCAAGTACTGTGAAGGGCTGGACCCTCAACCAGAATGTCCTCGTTAGTAAATGAGAATAATTATACTTACCTTAATAAATCTGACTCTTCGGGGGCTAAGCCCCGGTGGCGTAGTGGTTGTGCGCGGGACTGCGGCCCACTGGGACGGAGGTTCAATTCCAGCAGTGGGGCTGGGCCTCCTACTCCCACCGCCGGAGAGCAGTGATGCCCCCCCCCCCAAAAAAAATAATAAATCTGACTCTTCGGTTAGAATCACATATGTGACAGCATGTCATAGACCCCTTTGGGGGTCGAATGACCCTTTCACGGGATCCACTCAATTCATAACCTTAGCAAAGTGAGGAAGTAGCAATGAAAATGGTTTATTGTTGGGGGGTCACCTTTACAGGAACATAAATAAGTTCAGGTGATGAAAGACAGGCAAGGGTTCCCGGTTTCTCTAATAGAGATAATCCTTACAGAGCAGCAGCAGTTGCCTTATGTCTAGCATGTACCAGTGGTCGATGGCTCTAACCGACCCACAGGGACCTCAAGACAATGGCCCAATCTGCCCCACAAGGCCACAGCCAGTGCTGCCGACGCTTAGGCTTTCAGGAGTTGGGCTTTTATCTCAGCAGCTGGGTGAGCTTTTGTTGGCAGATTGCAACAAAAAACAGACTTGACCCCATACATAAATAGGGTTGGAAAGGCAGGAAGACAATAATTAAGGCGACATGATAGCCCAATTACACTCCAAAGATAAAGTGGCCAGACATCCCATTTTTTAACAACGTCCCACAGCATTTTAAAATTAAGATATACTACACTATTTTTGTGTTCTATGAAAAATTTTGTTGCTCCATATAGACCAAATTTTTAATCAAGAACACCTCCCCACACACACACCCCGGTCAACGGTGTCTCACTTAAAATCTGGTCACTTTATACAAAGAACAAGACCGGAGAGGGGGCACTTTGCCGTTGGCTAGCTTCCTCGCATCTCGGCACATCCTGAGTTTGTGGCTTCGTTCCTGTGTGAGCGTGGCAGCCCTGCCGCTCCTGTCTGAGCAGGAAAGGAGGCAGGAATGACCAGTGTGGTACTCTGGCAGACAGGGCTCCAGGGCATTTCACGCATGGCGCCCCCTAGTGGCTGGCGCTTCGGTGCCTCCAGCGTCTCTGGTCCAGCAGTGGTGGAGATAAACTTGATTCTGTTCATGGGTTACAGAAGTTTGGTGAGGGTTTGCCTCGTTTCGGAATTCTCCCAAGTGTTTGCTGTGTATTACATGACCTGCCTATGCTTTAGCTGAGGGTCGAGGACACAGCACGAAGCACCCCAGCACAGGAACAGCAGGAAGGAGAGCTGACACAGGGCCTGCTTGGTTCCCAGCACCACCTTGCCTCCTGAAGAGCAATCATCAGACCAGGCTCTCCCACTGCGCCGTGGGGACAGACGTCTCTGAGACAAAGCCTCCCTCCCTGGTTCTCATCAGTGTAGGGTTTCTTTGGCAGCCAGTTTGATGACCGTGGGCAGGGGGCATCGGGGCGGCAATATCTGGGCCAGTTTTTGGACTTAGAACGCATGCTTTGAGATCTCCTCCCATGATGGACGACTACTTGGTGAGGGGCGCGCATGTCAGCCTGCCCGGGTGAAAGGGACCAAGAGTCCAGAGAGGAGGGTGGAAGGGAACAGTCTTTGGGACAGCAAAGCAGAAGAGACAAGGGGTGCTCATGTGTTTCTTTCGCTGTAGTGAACCCTTCTGGCCTGCATTTCCTAAAGCAGAGGAATGTACCAACGAATGTTCTCACAGAGTCCATGAAATGCCTGGTATGTTTCTTTTCTTTTTTGTTTTATTTTGGGGGGGAGGCATCACTCCCCTCTGGTGGTCGTGGGAGCTACCCAGCCTTGCTGCTAGAGAGCCGCTGCTGGATTTGAACCACCAAGCCCGTGGGCCCCAGTCCCGCACTCAACCACTACGCCACCAGGACTCAGCCCTGACTTCAAGTCTTTAAGACCCCAGATGCTGTCTTTGATAGCTAGGCACCATCAGCTTTCTTCACCACATTTGCTTATGCACCCGTTTTGTCTTCAGCAATTGTGCCGGGAAGGTGAATATCATACCGTGCCACATGATAGAACAAACTGTTCTTGTACTGACGTAAGATTTAAGTGGAGGGCCAAAGTCCAAGATGCTGGATATCTTTGCTCTGTCTCAGATGCTCCAGTGCCTAGAGACACGGAGCTGTACATCCATCCCACTTCTTCAGGCTCAAGTTTAAACTTGTTTTCACTTGAGTCACCCTCAGTGTAGGGACTAACCATGCTCTGACAGGCTCCAACAAGAGAAGGCACCGTGGCAAGTGAGGGGCAGGCACCTCTTCTCTCACCTGAGCAAGCTCAATTTTTTCCAGTTTTCGTGAGCGCCTTCATGAGTTTTCTTTGGATATTTCTACACAGAATCCTCCCGGGTCATTCTAAAGTAGCCCTGTAATTGAGCCCTCCACAAGTCAAACTCATTGTCATGGAGCCAGTTCTGACTCACAAAGTAGAACCACCGTGCCGGGATTCTCTCTCCTGCGGAGCAGCGGGCGACTTTGACTGAAGACCTTCAGGTTAGTAGGTGAGAGCTTTAACCACGTACCACCAGCAAGCCTTAAAGTTGTACAGTCTACCTAAAAAGATAAGGTTCAAAAACTACCTTTCTTCTGAATCAAAACAAAATCATCCTATTTTTTGGGGGGGGGGGGGGCGTGCATCACTGCCCTCTGGTGGGAGTGGGAGGCCCACTCTTGCTCTTGGAGAGCTGCTGCTGGATTTGAACTGCCAAGCCAGTGGGCCACAGTCCCACACTCAACCACTACGCCGCCGGGGCTCAGCCCAATCATCCTATTTTCATTTCTTATCTTTAGCATGTTAATAATGGCAGAAGTTCTATATGAAGAGGTTTAGAAAAAGACGTAAGTTCATTTTATTTCTTTGTTAAAAAAAAAAACTCAATTTCCTACTTGATTTCCCTCAAGACACGCTTGGATTTCATATTTACTACTGAACACGGGTCCCAGCCATTCCTCGAGTCTGCCACATGCTTTAATTTCTGTAAGCCTCAGAATGTACAGACTCATTTCACACTATTATGATTTCCTCACTATCTCTGCTTTTTAAATTTTTTCCTTTTGCAGCAGGAACTGTCCCCTGTGCTCCGAATTCCTGAAAAACACAGGTACATCACCATCTCAAGTGACTTCCACTTCAGGTCCTCAAGAGAGTGCACATTCTTAAAAGTGAATGTACCACAACTGTAAATTAAAACAATTCTATCGAACAAATGAATTTAGTATTATTAGTTTTTCCAACTTCGCTTTCATATTTTATAGGTCAAATGTCTAAGATGAGCCTGGACGTTTAGGGAAAATGCATTTCCTTGTCTGTTGTAGCTTCTCTCTTTGGTGCCTGGCCCCTTCCTCCGTTGACAAGGAACAGTGGGGTCTCATCTTCTCTCATCTTTGACCTCTTGTCTTCCTCTTCAAGAAAATCACTGTGACTTGATTGGGTCCACTCGGTACAATCTAAGACAATCCCCCAACTAGATATCCTTAACTTAATCAAATCCACCAACTATCTATGAAGTATGGCAGCAGGTTCCTAGTTTCTGGGGACTTGGGTGTGGACAGACGTCTTTGAAGGGAGAGGAGGACAATATTCTAACCACGGCAGCTGCGATTTACCCAATGCCCTTTATGTAACAAGTCATCGACTGGAAGTCATGAGTCAGCAGAGGCTAAGAGGAGCTTGGCCCTCACCCCTGAGTGCAAGGTCAGTGTGTACAGCTTTTAGTTGACATCTCCAGGCTGTTGTCAGGTGTCACAAGTCGGTTCTGACCTCCAGCGACCTTATGTCCAGCTGGAGGAAACACTGGCTGGTCCTGTGGCATCTTCCCAACTGTGCTTAGGCTTGAACCTATTGTGTTAGTCCGGGTGGACTAGAGAAAGAAATTCATAAACGCACACATGTAAATAAGGGATAGATTTATAGACAAGAGCAATTGAACAGAGAAAAACATCTCAGCCCAATCCAGTCGAAGGTCTTAAGTCTGATATTAGCTCGTATGTCTGACACCAGTCTAGGAAGTCCTCTTCAGACTCAAAACACATGCCATGATGTAAGATGATCACAAGCCAATGGGCAGAATGCCTTTGGACCCCGTGGCATTGAAAATATCTCACCGCTGGCAGGGGTCTCCGAGTGGCTCCTCTGGCTTCCGAGGTCTGGCTTCATCAGGGTAGGTCCCTGTGGATGTCTCACAGGGAGTCAGCCTTGTGTCTTTTCAGTTTAGCGTCTCCAAGAGAGTTGTTAGTAGAAAGTCTCTGAGGAAGTGAACTGAGACAGTGTCTCCACCTCCAAAAAGGAATTTCCATATTTCCCAGAATTCTCAGGAGAAGACCATGCCCACACAGAGCCCTCATTGGCTATCTCCAGATTGACAGGCTAGACTCCACCCCTACACTCTTAATCCTCAAATTGACACCAGATGAGGTGACTGCCACACCTACTGATGCAGTCCCTGTGTCAATCCATCTGGTTGAAGGTCTCCTCTTTCTCACTGGCCTCTCCTTCACCAGCAGGATGCCTGTCTCCAGGGACTAGTCGCCCTGACAACACATCCAAAGCACGCCCAATTCTTACGATCATTGCGTCTAAGAAGTGTCCCAGATGCACCTCTTCCAGGGCAGGTTTGTTTGTCCTTTGGCCAGTGCACAGTGCCTGCAGTGCTCCTTTGCTGGCACCATACTTCAAACGCACTGATTTCTCTTTGGTCTTCCTTATTCACGCCCATGAGGCTAATGACAATACCATGGGTCAGGTGCTCCTTAGTCCTTAGTCCTCAAAGGAACGTCTTTGCTTTTCAATACGTTAAAGCGGTCTCGTGCCACAGATTTACCCACTGCAATGCCTACTTTGACTGCTGCGTCTGTGAGCATGGAGTGTGGATCAACCCCAGACGACTTCAAGCTTTTCTCCATTTATCGTGATGTTGCTATTGGTGTAGGATTTTGGTTTTCTTTGCATCAAGCTGCAACCTGTGCTCTTCGTGCAGACTCCCCGACGTCTGTAATGGAAGGAAGCATCCTCTGGCTGCTCAGGCCACTCGATGCCGCTGTGACTTCTCTCCTCTTCTGTCTCACAAAATCCTGATGGCCTCACCTTCAAAATATGTCCAGCATCTGGTCCCTTCTCACCTTTCTGAGGCTACCATCCAAGTCCCAAAGTCTTTGTCATCTTGAGTCTAACCAGTCTTTCTGGTTTTGCCCTGTCATCTCTATTTCAACAGGCAGAGCGAAGATCTTTTCAACCAGCTAAGGAGAAAGTCTGACTCTTCTGCTCAAAATACTGCAAGGTCTCTCTTTAGAAAACAAAACGAAAAGTTTTATTGTGAATTCAGTGCGAGGTTACAGATCAGATCATCAATTTTGCATTCAACAATGTAACCTACTTATCAAATCTCCCAATGGCTTCATCTGCCTTCCGCCTTTTCTCTCACTTCCCTTCGTGGGATCCCCCACCCCCACCCTCCACCCAGGCTAGCACCTGTCTGCCCTCTACTCTATCACTTCATCCTTCCTGGCAATCACCAAAACCTGTAGTGGAGGGTATGAAAACCTTTGTCTCCATTTTTCCTATATAACAGTGGCCTCATACAAGATATACTGTGGCAGTCACTCATCTGTGTCAATCTCAGCACTGGGAGTGCAGGGGTGGAGTCTAATCTGTCAATCTGGAGACCTCTGTATGGGCATGGCTTTCTTTGAGAATTCTGGGAAATCTCGAACTATTTTCCCCATGGAAGTGAGAGGTTATCGACTCAGTCTCCTGGAGATGGACTAGCAGAGAAGACAAGATGACAGCATGCTGATGGACCCTGAGTCCTGGAGGAGCTAGAGAAGCCACATGGACCTACCCTGATGGAACCAGACCTCTGGAACCGGAGAAGTGACATGGAGATTCCTGCTGTGCTGAGATGCTTAGGAGGCCACAAGGAAACCCCTGCAGTGCTGAGATGTTTCTCCCGCCACTGGATACACAAGACTCTGTACCCACTGTCCTATGATTGTCCTGGCGTCAGTGCATGTGCTTCCTGAGTCGGAAGGAGATTTTATGGATTGGTGTCGGATATATGGGCTAATATTGGACTTAAGGACTTGGACTGGACTGGGATGCTTGCTCAATGTTCCATTCCTCTTACATATAAACCTCTTCCTTATATGCATCTGCGTGTCTATGAATTTGTTTCTCTAGTGTACCTGGACTAACACACATACCCTTTGGTGATTGACTAGTGTCACTCAGCACGATATTCTCCAAGTCCATCCGTGCCATGAGGTGCACATTGCACGTATTAGTTAACCTTCACCTGCCAGGTGGGGGCTGTCCTCAGATGCAACATACCAATTCACAGGGACCCCAAGTACAACAGAACCAACGATGCCCAGCCACGCACTGGACTCAACTGCAGCCAAGGTCCAGCCCATCGTGGCCTACTTGGTCTCACTGAAGGCCTTTTCTTTCTCACTGACTGTCCACTCTACCGAGCGTGACGCCCCCCTCCTCACAGTCAGTCTCTAAGCTAAGGGTCCATTGTCCTCTCGCTAAAGAGCATTCTGGCTGAATAGAGATGTTCTTCCGGCAGTCATTGCATTAAATGCCACTACTGTCCACATGTAAGAAGTAACGAAGGCACAGAAAAGTAAAGGGGCTGGCCCCAAGGGCTTGTCATTTGTTGTATTTGTTTAGAATATATGTGTTCTTTCTTCCAATTTTACCCCACCTGTACATCTTTTTATATATCTGTGTGATAGTTGATAATAAGGTCAGGGTCTCTAATGTTTTCAATATTTGAAGAAAAAAGCTTCCACTTACAGTTACAATGTCTTGATACTTGAGAAATAAGGAAATGAAGTCAATTCTATAGAAAAATAAAATTCTTCCTTAAAAAAATTCCCATTTTTAGGGCGGAGCCCCGGTGGCATAATGGTTGTACACAGGACTGCGGCCCACTGGGTTGGAGGTTCAAATCCAGCAGCAGCTCTCCAGAAGCAAGGCTGGGCCTCCTACTTCCATGACCAGAGGGCAGTGATGCCCAACAACAAAATTCCCATTTTAATTGGATCTGTGTATTATGCACCCTATGTGAACGCTGGACACTCTTTTTTCTGAAGAGACACTTGGACCACAATAAAGCCTTACCTTTAGCGATGGTTGTGTACACACTTTCATTCAGAAAGCTATCACATTCGAGCTTCAAGATATTATTTTAGAAAGTCTCAGAGAAGGTATTCTTTGCACTTTACAGATAGAAGATTGAAATTCAGAAAAGTTAAACTACCTAAGGTCACATGGGGCATCATGAATAAACCAAGACTTTTCTAAATCTCAGCCCCGTTCTTTATATTCATCCACTCAATTAATGGCAAGATTTCTATTATTCTTGGTGTTGGTTGGCCTTGAGTACTAACCTGAGGTGATTAGATCAAGTGCAGCAGGAACGCCAATGAGTCTGGGAAGCAGCTGGGTTCCTCTTGCGCCAGGAAGGATACCTAGTGTGACTTCTGGTAAACCAACTTTCACCTACCAAAGATTGAAGGCATACCAGCGATCGGATGGAGGAATATTCCAAAGCAAGCACTCCCCTGGATTTCCCACCCCTCAGAAGACTGCTTCCTCAAACCCAACACGGGTTAACACAGGGAAAACCAGTGCTGCCCATTCCGTGCCTGAATAAAGAGAGCTGTCCCAGGGAGATGTGGGAAACAGCCCTAGCATTTTCTCTGAGTCTGTTATGACTCTTCAGTGCCAACAAAAGAGGAGCAGTTCCCTGGGGCCCGACCAGAACCAGGTGGCACACAAACGTGAAGATCCAGCCCTCAGGATGGGAAAGCATATTTTCAACTTATGTGTCTGGTCTGGACCAAGCACAAAGGTTCTTAATGAAAAGGAAGCCTAGATCTAAGTGGTTTCCTGTTTGAGAATAAGGTTCTTTCTTTGCTAGGAAAAACTTCTGAGATACAAAGGAGCAGATAGGGCAGAGAAATTAACAAGCTCAGATAGAAGAAGACAGAGGTCACAGAACCCGATGCCCAGGAGGGAGTGGAAGAAACTGCCTGCTATCCAATTCCTAATCAAAGTAAACTTAAGCTTTGGAAACAGTCCAAGCTCATGTACTTTGCACTGTTCGAATATATCTGTAGATCAAAGGGCACCATGTGAAGTATAGCTTGATCTAAATATTAAGTACACATAAAATTGCTTTAAATAAAAGCCAGCATCCACTTCCTTTATCTCAGGCTAGCTAACACTACATTAAAATATTCTATACCCTCCCTCAGTACAAGAACACTTTGTACTAACAAACTGGCATTCTGTGATGCTCACCCCCCAGGCACAAAATGGTTGCATAAGTAAATGGGGTGAAGAAAGCTGATGGTGTCCATCTAATAAAAGACCTAGATAGCATCTGAGGTCTTAAAGGCTTGAAGATAAACAAGCGACCATTTAGCAAAGAAGCAACAAGCCCACATGGAAGAAGCACAACAGCCAGTGCAGTCATGACGTGTCATCAGAACTGGGTAACAGACATCAGAAGACCCATCACAAACAAACATTTTGTTGAGAACACGGGGGACTCAAAGCCCATCTGTAGGCAATGGGCTATCCCTCACAGAAGGTTCAGAGGGATGGGATGAGTCAGTCAGGGCGTAGTAAAGCACCAATGAAATACACACTATTCCTCTGGTTCCCTGAGGCTTCCTCACCCCCCACTAGCATGACCCACTAGCTGCCTCTCACTGTGGGCTAGATCGAAAGCATGTATACAGGTTTATTTTTTTTAATTTTTAATGGCAAAAGTGGGTAAAGAGAAGGGGAGGAAAGGGGAACCAAAGACAACAATCGACATATAACCACACACTCCTCCTGGGGGAAGAACAGCAGAAACCATGGGGAAAGGGAGTCAGAGTTGTTAAGAGCCCCCAATAAATGATCTTTTAATAAAAAAAAATTAAAATACCCTGATGTCTTATAGGTGAGTAAAGTGAAGGATGGTATATGGCATATGTTCTATATCTCATAAAACTACAGCCGGGGGGGTGGGGGCCTGGAAAGAGGTATTGGTGCTATTTTTAGAATCAGCAGGTCAAATATACCCAGAAAAAGGTCTAGCATTTGAGGCACCAAAATGTGTTGTCCAGTGATAACTGCTCTCGCTTGCCCTCCACGGTCACTACGATGCAGAAAGGAATCACTGGTGGGGGGTTGGGCTGGGTTTGAACCCCTGTACACACCATCCACATACCACTACCGGAGGTCCCCAGGAGTTATCAATTCACAAACCAACCCTTCACTGATGCTGAGGCACCACTGAGAACTGCCCTTCAAGAGAAGTCTACCCAGCAAGTCCCAGGAGTGGCTCAGTTTTACCTCTTCGTGGGCTACCCGATAGTGACAGCCAAGGGCCAGTTCCAGCCCCCCTCCCAAAGCTGTGCCCTGGATGGCCGCCACCACGGGCTTCTTGCTCCTTTGAATGTCGTCCACGACACTTCCCAACGAGATGCCAAAGGACCTTTCAGCACTGAAGCCACGGATGTCAGCACCTATGGACACAGAGAAGACAAAAAAGCCGGATAAGTGGAGAGAGACGTGGGTTTTGTTACAGAGCAGCGATCAGGAAGGTTCCAGAACTCTCGGTATGTTGTTGCTTTTGTAAAAATACAGATAGCACAACATTTGATGATTCAACACTTTTTTCACACATACAGTTATGTGGTGCAATTATCACTAATACTCATTGCTAAATTCTCATCATCTGTTTTTCACACAATGGATGTATGTATGAATTGTGGTAAAAGGCCCCAATAAAATGATTTAAAAAATAAATAAGGAAATACATGATGCTAAAACACTCCACTAATCAAGAAAATGCACATTAAATGGCATTAAAGCATAACTGACCAAAACATTAAAGTGTGAAGTTATATGAGATGTGTAAAAATGCATTTTCACATAAATTATTGAAAATATGAGTTATTACTACCTCTATCAAAAGTAATTTGGAAATATCTAGTAAAATTAAAAATTAAAAGGCTCTTTGACCTAGCAAGCTTACTCTTGGGAATCAAATTATTACAAATAAAGGGAAATATCTACAATGATAAAAAGAGACTTAAAGCTTTCTAAACCATAATCCTTAAGTAATCTCAGGCCTCCTGAGGCCCATGAAATGTTCCATTTCTTGATTGGAAATACAGGAATGGAACAAGTACTCTGGAAATGTAAAAAGATAGGAGAAGAAATCCTGAAATCTCTATCAGGAATCCTGTCATCTTCAAACGCCTGTCTTTCCAGCTGATGGGCAGTGCTCCATCTTTGCAGGAGTTTCCGCATGCTTGCTTGGGCTTTTACTTTTCACACAGATGTCGTTTCATGGCTTCGACTGCAACACCCACACGGAACAGTTCTCTCTCTACTTCCTCCCTGTGGTTATCATTTCCATTCATCCCTCTTTCTCTCATCCTGGTCTTCAGACCCTGATCTGAGGACAGACGGTGCCCCTCTGTGGTTGACGGTTCCCGGGAATGCACGCCCCAGTCTGGCTGTGACAGTTCAGAAGGGGAACAGTGGTTCTCCTCCAAAGATCCCGATTCTGTTCTCATTCAAGTCTCCCTTATCGATTACCCTACTAAGAGTCAAAATTAACTGATAGCAATGAATTTGAGTAGGAAGGTAGAAGGCGCCCTGGTGACCCCAAAATTAAGCAGTTGGCTGCTAGCCCGAAAGTTGGCAGTTCACCCCACCAGCTTGCTCTGAGGAAGAAAGACCTGGCAACTTGGTCCTCTAAAGATGACAGCCGAGATCAACTCAGCACAACAGAAGCTTTTCATGCCTGCTCTCAGGACAAAGCCACACTCCCGACGGATAGAGAAGGAGACTGCATTACCTGCACAGAAGTGGCCATCTGCCCCGCACAGCACAATGGCTTTGACAGTTCCGTCTTCTCTCACTTTCTGAAAGCTCTCTTTTATTTTGTAGAGTACAGTCTCACTAAAAAGGAGGAGAAAAAATGATGATATGAAGCAAACTCATCAGAATTAAACTCCTACCACCGCTCAGAGTCCTTTACTTTTTCTAACTGGTGAAAAATTAAGCACACATAACTGAATAAAACGCCGAGTTTATCATTATCATGAAACTTTCATTAATTTGTTGAACAAATATTATATGTCTGCTATGAGTTAAGCACTAAGCTGTTGAATGAGTTCACACTAAAACCAACCAACCAACCTGTCTTCCCACCCTCTGCTTTAATTTATGCCTGCCATCTGAGAATCGACAGGACTCAATGAAGAAGTATCATACATGTCACGTGGTCAATCTCCAGCTTTACTTCTATCTCTAGACCATATTTTCCAACTATTGTTCCTTCCCTTTTGTTTCCAACTCTTGCATTCAAGTCACCCATCAGTGCATCTTGATTACATGTATGTCTCATGAATTTCAAACTGAAGATGTTGGTTGGGAAGACCAAAATCCTCACTCTTGGACCCATGGATAACATCAGGACACATGGAGAACAGACTAACGTTGTGAAGGATTTCCTCTTGCTTGGACCCTCGATCAAATGACACATTGCACTGGGGAAATCTGCTGCACGAGACCTCTTTAAAGGGGGGAACACACGGCTGCTACTTACTGTGCAGACTAAGGTGTGCCTGACCCAAGCTTGATTTGCACGTGGAGGTTGGACACTGAATAAGGAAGACGAAGGAAGAATCGATGTGTTTGAGTTTACAGGGAGTGGAAAGACTACTGAAAGTGCCAGGGCCTGCTGAACAACCAGATTTGTCAGGGATGACCAAGACAGAAGCCAGGATGGCGAGACTTCACCGCCCAGACTGTGGACATGTTGCCAGGAGAGACCAGGGTCTGGAGAAGGACATCATGCTTGGAAAATTTGAGGGGCAGTAGAAAAGAGGACGACTTAGCAAGGTCTATGACACAATAGGCTCAAGTAGCAGAACCACTGTGAAAAGGGGCAGGCGGGGCTTTGTTCACTGCTGAGGCCGCAGCCACTGGAAGGCCCCTAGCCGCAGGGAGCATGAAGAAGCCCAGGTGGCATCGCGTGCCCCGCTGGGCTGCTTCTCACCAGGCGGGCAGGTAGAACCCTCGAGAGAACCAGGAGGCTCTCTGCTCCGGGAAAGAGGGCGACCATTTTGGAAACCCACAGGGCAGTTTGACCCTGTTGCATAGAGTCACAGTGAGTTCAGAACTGACTCGATAGCAGGGAGTTGATTGTGTGCGTGTGTCCTTGTTTTTTTCCTGAGGGGGATAATGTGCACAATCACAGAAGGCAAAGCAAGGTGGATGCTATAATAAAGGTACAAAGGAAAGTTACCCTGTTTGCAAAATATAAGAAAATTGAAGGATAAACAGTCTAATTGGTGCGGCAGGGGCTATAGGGTTCTTCAAATATTTGCCCACCCCATGCCCACTGCTTCAAAGTAATAAAATAATAAAATACTTGGCTTTTAGCTGGACGCATGACAAAGGCGACATCTTTCTCGTGTGGAGAAGGGGGGAAGGTTTGGGGGGGTGGGGGTGTGATTCAAATCGTCAGCAATCAAGTGCTTAACCACTACGCCACCAGGACACCTTTTCTTTTGATCCGAAAGGGAAGAGGGGAGGGAGTAAAACAAGTCACTACCCCAAACTTGTGTAAATGCCAAACTGTTAAGATTGACAAACTGGGCACTAAAACCAGAGCCTCCATCAAGTCAACAAAAGCAGGACAAAGTCTAATTTTAAAAACTGGGGTCTAGGACTCGAGGCTCATCCCAGCGAGGTGGGACCCGGCTCTCTCTCCCTCCCTGGGCTCTAGCCCCAGCTGCCAAGTGGCCTTGTCCCCGCACCCTGTTCCCGAGCGAGCGAGCTGCGTGCATGGTGTGCGTCTGTGGCGCTGTTGCATAGCGAGTACAATAAAGACGACGTTGACCACAAAAAAAAAAAAAAAATTGGGGTCTGGGGGAAGGACAACCAGAATGAGCACTCTGAAGGACAATCAGAAAATGGTGAGCTGAAGCCCTGGACCTGGAGGCTGAGAAGAGGCGTCAGCAATAGGAGACCGGGCCATTCAGAGCAGAGGGGCGGCTGCCACCTTGAAGTGACCCACACTTTCTCCTGCTCCAGTTGTCATCTGGGTCACCCGCTTGTTCCTTTTCACACTTCATTGTGCTCTGGGTGAACGCTTACGGAGTATATCGGGTTTCCCATTCACTGATGTACACCCACGGTGTTTGTTTCACTGAATTGGCACCATCAATGGCCTTCTTTCCAGTGGCAGTTTCTCCTTCTTTCCTGCCCCTCCCTGCCTTTTGAACTTTGTTTTAGGCAAATGCTGCCCTTTGGGTCTCATTTGGTTGAGAGCTCAGAGGAGTATGGCTTTTTGAGGAGACTGTTACTGTTCACCTCAGAGACCAGTCAACGGTTTGGCTGAAAGGGGGTCTCCAGGAGTCGGCTGGCTAAGGGCCATAGTCTCAAGGTTTCCACAACTCCATCAGGTCAATAAGTCTGGCCTTTTGTAGGGTTTTGAATATCCACCCCTCTCCATTCTGTCCATTGTGATCCCTTTCAGAGTCATCAAGTAGTGACTGACGGGCACCATCTAGTTCTTCTGGTCTCAGGGTAGCGGAAACTGTGGTTCGTGTGCGACATTCTGCCTCTGGACTGAGAGTTTTCTAGAGTCTTTGGTTTACTTCCCTCCTCTTTGCTCTATGAGAAACTAATAGCTATATTGGAGATGGCTGGCTGCTCACAAGCTTTGAAGACCCCTGCTGCTACTCACCCAAGTTGTCAATGGAACATTGTCTTTGCAAAGGATGGATCACGATGAGTTGTCTGAGCCTCCTATTCAGTGATTTTAAAAAAGAAGAACACTGTCTTTGTGGACTAGGTTATGCCAATTGACCTAGATGTCTCCTGAGACTACATTCACCCACAGTTTACAAATTCAGGTCAGCTCAGGTTTCTATTTGGGAGCTATGACTGAACCAGGGAGGACTTGTTGGAAACTTCAAGGAATAAAGATGGCACAAGTCCTTGCATACGCTAATTTCCTTTCACCTAGTTCCTTTTGAATATTTAATCTTACAGAAAACCAAACAAGACCTCTGATCTTCAATTATTTAATTAGTTCTCATTTGAAAAACAGACTCTGAACCATTGCATATCACTGAGAGGTCCAAAAGACAAGTTAGACAAATCCATTCAGGCAGTGTCACCTTAAAGAAAAGACAGACTTTGCCCATTGTCACCAACCAACAACGCTTACTCTTTGATTTTATTTTTTCTGGTTCATTTTGCCAAAAAGGGGCAGTGAAAAAAAAATGAGACCACCCAGACCCACTGGAAGTAAACCCCACTTTGTAGCAATGTGAACTTCCCGACGGTGGAGGGCTTTTTTTCTTCCCTCAAGCCTGCCAGGAATGGCCAACACCAGTTTGGAGTAAAGGGAACATTTCACGTGTGCGGCGGTCAAAAGGACTGTGCCTCCTGAAGAGGGCTTTTGGGGGTAGTTTTGTTACTGATGTTTTTTAACATCAAATCTGTGGTCCATGGCCAACAGTTGAAATGAAGGAAAGCAAGAAAGAAAATAAACTAGATCCAGTTGTGTCCTAGGTCATGGCTTGGGTTAAGTATTTGTATGTATGCATGCCCTGGCTTGTTATGGGTGGAATGCCTCTTCTGTAAGGCAAGTCTGAAAACCACAGACTTTACTACTTGTAAAGGGAGTCAGGGTTGCTATTCGAGAAAGAAAACTGACAGGTCAAACCGGCAAAGATTAAAAACTTACTGGGTTTAAAAGATAATAATAGATAAAGATTTCTCTGTAAGTTAGGGAATAAAAGAAAACTGCTCGGTAGGTTTTCAGAAAACGCTATTTCATAGGATTATTCGGACACGGGTCTTCCAAGGGGGTGGGTAGGGCGCTGACCTTTTGAACACAGGAGGGGAAAACGCTTGCCTTTCTGGACGCTTCAAACTCCCGGTGAGGCATTAACCGAGGGAAGGAAATAGCAGCTTGTTTGCTGACGGCTGGCTAGTTCTAGAGCACTTCGTTACACGTGTGGGGAGTGAGGGATGCCGGCCCAGGACTGCACTGAATCAAGAACTCCGCAACAGAAACGGGTCCTGAAAAGCTGCTTGCTTCCAACTTTTGGCTTTTCGGGAGTCGATCTATTTTAACGATCCAGCACGGAGGCGGCAGCGACAAACCCAGATCCGCTACTTATTATATGCCTCGACCTGTTTCTGGCCAATCAAAAGGGTGCCGAGAGTTATCGGCGAGATCCGATGAAGCCCACCAAAATAAGATTAAGCGGCCGGACGTGGCAGGGGTTCATTCCTGGTGAGGCTCCCGCTACTCCGAGCTGTTACCTGATGGCGTTGACCGGCGGGTTTCGGAGGCGGATCAGAGCCAGAGAGTTGGGCAGCCGCAAGTACTCGGCCATGTCTCCTCTCGCGCCGAGGGCAGCCCGCAACAGCGCGGCGCTGAGCCCCGGCCGCTTCTCCCGTGGCCTTGAGGAGGGGCACTCGCTGGCCAATCGGAATCCGGCTCCGCCCCCCGACGCACGCACCGCCCCCCGAGCCCTGACCCTGGCCAATGGGAATCATGCTCCGCCCGCGCCGCCCCTCCCTCGTCCCGGGCCCGGACTCCAGTCCGCTGGCCCCCCCACCGACCCTCCGCTTCGCCAAGACCCCTTTGTTCTCGAAAGAGCAGGGCTGTGTAAAGGCGTGACTTTCTCTTCTCCTCATCGGTGTCCACCTGGTTCCCATCACCAGGCTGACCCAGGGAGATCCTGGGAAACGTGAGGTGACCAAGGCGGGCTTTGCAAACTCCGCTGACGCCCAGGGGCTGGCTTCTCAGGATAACATTTGGGTTTACTGAGACAGTCAGGCTATTGTCAAGTTTTCACGACCCTTCTGGACAGGGCCCGATATTTTGGGCCCTGACGGTTATGTGAAATGCTCACCTGGAACACGAAAAAGACATCTCACATTAGACCCAAGTGGAGAGGGGGACTTAGCCCAGCCCAAATATGCATAAGAATCCTGCGGATCACAAGACCCATCTGCCGAACTCTGAACTTCTTGCCTGACCGCCCTGTCTTTTCAGTCTGTTGTGCTGCAGTGTTGTGATTTCGAGTCCTTCGTTTGTTAATTCATAAAGTGCGCGTCTACTACGTGCTTAATGTAGGCCGGACGGAGACTGTAAACAGACTTTATTTTTTGTGGCCCTCCAAAAGTTAGGACAAGGTTTCATCGGGTGCTGCTAATTCCCACAGTTCCACAGACCATAAGGCGGTCTAAAGTTGAAGAGGAAAAGCAATGGAATCATTTTGTTCACTGATGATTCACAAATTTTAATCAAGGATGATTTTCCAAGAGATTCTTTGACTTCTTTGAAAATAAAACCAAGTTTCTGATCCCAGGGAAATACTAATTGCTTTGAAACCTGGTCACATGCAGCAAAACCCACTCAATAGATCAAAAGAATCTGCCTCAATGAACCCCATGGAACCATCCCCACTTCTTAAAACAAGTGGTTTCGGTGTAAAGTTACAGAGCAAATTAACTTTTTCCCCACAAATGTTTTATTGTCCTAGAATTCATATGCCACAATCACAATCAAGAATTGCACAATTGTCATCCAAATCTGTTTTAGAATATTTTCTTCATTCTTTTTTTTTTTTTTTTTGGCATCACTGCTCTCCGTTGGTGGGAGTAGGAGGCCCAGCCCCACTGCTGGAATTGAACCTCCGTCCCAGTGGGCTGCAGTCCCGCGCACAACCACTACACCACCGGGGCTCAGCCTTTTCTTCTTTCTTGTATTCATCGTTATAGAGCAAATTACCTTTTCATTCAACACTTCCTACACAGTTGGCTTCAAAATATAATTTGCAATTTCTTCAATGCAGCAGGCCCTTTCTGGATCGGGGGAGAGGGTTATCCCTGTTACCCCCATCCTTCTTTCCTGCCCTTTCTGGTCTTCTGAGATTTTTTCCCTGGGCAAATGCTAACTATCTGGTCTCCTGGCTGATTGTTCTGAGGAACATGTTCCTCGTGAGCCTCATTCATGTGAGGAGGGCTCCAGCTAGCATTAACCAGTAGGCTTGAATTGGGCTGGACTGAAATGCTTTCTTGAAATGAAAGTCTTTCCTTTTTGAAATTATTACTTTCCCATTTTACTGGCAGATAATTCACAAATCATACAATTCAATAGTTCATTCCTATTCAGAAGAGTTGTACAGTCATCACCATTTAGACCATCTTCATTCGGGTACCCATCATTACTAACTCCCCACTCCCTGTCACCCTCCCAAAGAACCAGTTACTGTCTCTATAGATTTTCCTATCCTGGATTTCAGATGCAGAGAGAGAAAAAACTAATAACAATAACAAAGTATAACAGAGAAAGCTTCAATAGAAAATATTAAAAGGGGGCTGAACCCAGTGGTGTAGTGGTTGTGTGCGGGATTGCGGCACACTGGGATGGAGGTTCAATTCCAGCAGCGGTTCCACAGGACCAAAGGCTGGGCCTCCTACTCCCACCACAAGGGCAGTGATGCCCAAAAAACAAAAACAAAAAAAGAAAATATTAAAAGCTAGGACAAATTAAAATGGGTCAAAAGGACAATCAATAATAAAGTGTTAAATTTTAACCTAATTCCATGGACAAAAGTCCACTTCTCAGTGCATCCTACATAATAGCAAAGCTATTCACATTCCTGGTCTGTGGACCGAGGGGAGTTACCAGAGGTCAGCCTAGCACTCATGAAACATACATGTACATATGAAAAGCCTCTTTGACAATGAGTCTCAGAATGAAGAAAATGTTCTTAATTGTGTTGGTGATGGTACACCTCTTCCTCATATGATTGGACTGTTCGATTGTGTGATTTGTGAATTATCTGCTAATAAAACTGTTAAAGTAGAAAAAGAAATGCTTACAAACAAGTTACTATTTGACATAATATTACAAATGTATTCAGGGCATGAAACTTTTGTTAAAAAATACACAAAGAAAAACTGGAAAAACACAAAACAATGTGGTAAATAAAGAGGAAATTATTAATGCTTTAAAGAAAAAAAACAGCTGACAGAGGAGAACTCACCTCAGCTGCTTAGAGGTTTCTAATATATGCAACAGAAGGCTGCGTGGAATGACGAGTAAGGATGTAGGAGAATGGAGCAAGGAGCATAGAGGTGGATTATTCTGAGTTGGTAGATGTAGACCCAAGAGGCACAAACTCTCCATTCCATGTTTCAACGCAAGAAGCTAGGAAGGGATTTAACAGTTTATTTGGCAGGTTCACTGAAGCATAGATTGTGTAGTGGTCTGTAAGAATTTAGTATACTGTAGAAGAAGGTATCTAAAAGCTTAGGGAAATTGTAAGAGTGGATTTACCAGAATAGATCCTTAGAAACATACAAAGAGTACCCCAAAGACACATTTTTTACCACATTTATGAAGGGAGCCCTAGCATCTTTGAAACCTGCTGTGATTGGCCTTTTATGGAAGTCAGATTTGACAGTAAGAGCTGCCTTAATTGAATTCAGTCACCTAACTATGATTGAAATGAAACGTGCAGAGAACCTAGAGTTAGAAATCCAAATAGAAAGAACATACTCTTATCTGAAACTGAGAGAACTCAAGAAAAGACTCGAGCCTCAAGTTGAAATCTTGAAGGATTCTGTGAGCAAAATACTGAATGATGTAGGAAGCATCAGAAGATGATCAAGAGAACGCATAGTCACTATTCAAAAAGAACTGCCATTTTCAGAAGGTAGCATATGAGCAAAAGCCAATGGTGCTAAAAGAAGAAATTCAAACAGGACTGAATGCATTAGCCAAAGACAAGCTTCCAAGACTTGATGGAATACCCATTGAAATGATTCCAAAAGCCCTCAAAGAAGCACAGGAAACACTCGACTATGTTAGAAAATTTAGAGGACAGCTACTTGGTCAATTGACTGGACTAGAACCATATTTATGTCCATTCCAAAGAAAGGTGCCTCAACAGAATGCTCAAACTATACAACAAGAACATGGATATTAAATGCAAGTAAAATTTTGCTTAAGATGATCTGACAACAGTTGCAGCAATACATTGACAGGGAACTGCCCGAGATTCAGAAGAGGACGTGAAAGAAGGGATATCATTGCTGCTGTCAAATGGTGTTGGCTAAAATCAGAGAACATCAAAAAGATGTTTGCTTTTGTTTTATTGGCTGTGCAAAGGCATTCGACTGTGTGGACCATAAGAAACTGTGGATGACATTGAGAAGAAGGGGAATTTCTGAACATTTGATTGTGCTCATGAGGAATTGTACATGGATCAGAAGACAGTGTGGAGAAAGAACGAGGACATGTGCACGGTTTAAAATTAGAAAAGGTGTGTCCGAGTTGTATCCTCTGATCATACTTGTTCAACCTGTATGCTGAGCAAGTGATCAGAGGTTAGATTATATGAAGAATATGGCATCAGGATTCGAGTAAGGCTTATTAATAAATGGATTAAACTTCTTCAATCTGCTCTTAACTCACCTAAATTCTGAAACTCTTGTCCTTCTCTTATTGACCCATGGTGGTGAACAGGTGGCAGGTTCTCTCAGAACTTCCATTTCCTGCTAGTGTTTAGAAATAGGAGTTTCTTCTCCTGGACCAGGGATTCAGGGAAGCCCCAAAGAACAGTGTATTACCTTTGTTTCCTGGCCTTATGCTTGTGAGTGGACCATTGCAAAGATTTTTCCTGTTGTCTGAAAGGACCAGGACAACTTTTAGAGTGAGATTAAAATACTGGCTGCTTTCCAGCCAGAATTGTGTTGTGCAGTTGCTTTCTTATTAGGTGTGTTGTCCGCCCCCTAGAGTCCTTCTGCATAAAAGAAACCTTGCCTGGTCCTGCTCCACCCTCCCCACTCTTCTTCTAGCTGAGCCTATTAGCAATTAGACCTTACACTAGGAGCCCTGGTGGAGTAGTGCTTGACACATTGGGCTGCTAATGCCAGGCAAGGTCAGCAGTTCAGAAACCACCAGTTACTGGGAGAAAGATGAAGTTTTCTACTCCAGTAAAGAGTTAAGGTCTTGGAAACCCCCAGTGGCAATTCTACCCTTTCTAACAGGGTTGATATGGGTCAGAATCAACTTGACATTGAGCGAGGAGGGGTCCATATCATATTCAGTCCCAGAATGCCACAGAGTGGCTCATACATTCTAAGTGGCATAACCCCTTTGGT
The DNA here is from genome assembly GCA_004026705.1 of Nesogale talazaci. Lineage (NCBI taxonomy): Eukaryota > Metazoa > Chordata > Mammalia > Afrosoricida > Tenrecidae > Nesogale > Nesogale talazaci. The sequence goes on along the minus strand of PVJH01013384.1, from coordinate 18,830 downwards.
AGATATATAATGGTATGTCAATTTGAGGACTAAGAGTGTAAGGGTGAAGTCTAGCCTATCAATCAGATCGTAGTCAATGAGGCCTCTGTGTGAGCATGGCCTTCTCTTGAGAATTCTGGGAAATCTGATACTTCCTTCTTGGAGGCAGGAGATACTATCTCTTTCAGTTCACTTCCTTGGAGATACTACTGACAAGGCTGACTTCCCTTGGAGACGCTCTATTGATAAGACACATGGCACTACGTTGATAGACCCCATGCCCTGGGAACTGGAGGAGCCACTTGGAGACCTCTGCCAGCGCTGAGATGTTTGTAACACCACTGGACAAAGACGCTCTACCTTCTGGCCTGTGACCATCCTGCATGTGGTGTCATTGCATGTGTTTCATGAGTCTGAAGAGAACTTTATAGATTGGTATCGGATATATGGGCTAACATCGGACTTATGGGCTTGCACTAGACTGGGCTGGGATGTTTCCTCAATATTTAACTTCTCTTGTATATTAACCTCTTTCCTATTCACATATGAGTGTCTATGGATTTGTTTATACAGTCTACCCAGATTAGCACACCCCCCAAGGTGATTTGATGGTGCAGCAGTACTGGTGTTTAAATTATGAAAGAGGCTAAAGATGCCTTATATGAGGCTATAATGAAGGCTTTTCCAACCCCAGTATATTGAGCATAGATTTATGGATGTGTGCAAGGAAGAGAGGTCTATTTTTTTTTGACATCACTGCCCTCTGGTGGTTGGAGTAGGAGACACGGCCTTTGCTCCTGTGGAACCGCTGCTGGAATTGAACCTCCATCCCAGTGGGCCGCAGTCCCGCGCACAACCACTACGCCACCGGGCTCAGCCCGAGAAGTCTATTTTTTAACATAAGACTATGGGAAATTCTTGTGGAATATTCGGGTGGACAACTTGACCAGGGTGGTGCTGGGGAGCCTTAAGCTCAATGCCTGTTGAGCAGTTACGTCCTTAGGAGCTGTGTTGTTCATGGGTGCCATCAAGTCGTCTGCGCAACTCGTGCCCCTCTGTGTAACAGGATGCACACTGCCGGGTCCACGCCGCCCTCACAGGTGTTCTTGTGCCTCAGTCTACTGGTGCTGCAGACACTGTGACAATCCATCTTGCCAAGGGTCTTTCTCTTTTTCATTACTCCACCTACTTTATCAATCATGACATCCTCCTCCAGGGACTGCGTTCAAAAGTACATGAAGGGGTGTTCTGACTGTATTTCTTCCAGAACAATTGTCCTTTTGGCGATCTGTGGTACTTCCAATATTCTTCACCAGAATCATAATTCACATGTTCAGGGGTTCTCACACTATGTCCCACGGGCCATATGTGGCCCACTGAGGACATTTATCCCACCAGGTGTTTTTATCACCGCTGCTGTCCTGCTTAGCAGCCGACTCATCCCAGGCCCGCAGTGAATTTGTTCATAATTTGTTGTTGCCGTTCTTGTTTTTAACTATAGTCCGGCCCTCCAACGGTCTGAGGGACAGTGAACTGGCCCCCTGTTTAAAAAGTTTGAGGACCCCTGGTATAGATTATTCTTCATCCTTCCTTTTTTTTGGTGGGGGGGCATCACTGCTTTCGGTGGTGGGAGTAGGAGGCCCAGCCCCACTGCTGGAATTGAACCTCCGTCCCAGTGGGCCGCAGTCCCGCACACAACCACTACGTCACCGGGGCTCAGCCCCATCCTTCCTTTTCAATGTCCAAATTTCACACGAACATGAGGCAGTTGAAAATACTATTGCTTGTGTCACGCGCACTTTAGTCCTCAAAGTAACATCCTTGATTTTCACACTTTAAAAAGGTCTTGTGCAGCACATTTACCCAGTGCAAATTGTCCTCTGGTCTTTTGTCTGCTGCTCCTGGGTGTATTGACTGTGGATCCAAACCAGGTGTCATCCTTGACTTCAGTCCCTTCTTCATTTAGCATGTTGTTACCTGCTAGCCCCGTTGTGAGAATTTGGGTTTTCTTCACATTGAGTCTTAATTCATGCTAAGGCTGGAATCTTTGACCTCCATCAGCAAGTGCTTTGAGTCCTCTTTACTGTCAGTAAAAATGCTGTGCCGTTTGCATGTCTCAAGTTATTAATAAGCCTTCTTCCAATCCTGATGCTGCATTCTTCTTCAAGTAAACCCGCTTCTCTGGTTATGTACTCAGCATTCAAATTGAATAGGTTACAGTAAAAGGATACACTCTTGATGCACACCTTTCTGGCCTTTAAACAAGAGCCCTACTGGTGGTGTGTGGGTGATCAGCAGGGCTGCTAACTGCAAGGTCAGCATTTCAAATCCACCAGCTTATCTATAACAGGAAGATGAGGCTTTCTAAATGCATAAATATTCACAGGCTTGAAAACTTGCTTGGGCAGTTCTACTCTGTCCTAAAGGGTTACCTTTTGAGTCAGAAGAGACTCGATGGCAGTGAAACTACTGCTACCCTGTTTTAACTTAAGCAGGATTTGTCTTGAAGAATATATTTGCATCACTCAGGTACTTAAGCATTTTCTTAAGTTTCCCTATGTGGATGAAGAAATCTTTCTAGAAGAAATGGAAGGAGCCCTCCAGTTACTGTTCTGATGGGTAAAATGACTGCCCAGCCAAGGTGACACAAGAGCATGATGGGCAACGATCTCCAGCGCGGGATCTATTTTGCCCTATCACACATCAAATTAGCTGTACCTTTTATGGTTTTATGTTTATACCAATTAATTAACTATGTAGGTGATACTTGTCCCGTGTACCCTTGGAAAATTGGAGGTGCACACCTGAGATACCAGCCTCCTGTGCATTAGTGATATTAAATTTCTGGATGGTAATAAATCTGACATGGCCAAAAATCCTATAGTTTTGCCTCCAGGTTGAGAAGGATCCTTTTTTTTTTTTTTTTTTTTGGCATCACTGCTATCGGTGGTGGGAGTAGGAGGCCCAGCTCCACTGCTGGAATTGAACCTCCGTCCCAGTGGGCCGCAGTCCCACGCACAAGCACTACGCCACCAGGGCTCAGCCCGAGAAGGATCCTTTTTAAGGACTTTTAATGCCATCATAAGGGTTAAGCATTGGGCTGCTGAAAGGTTAGAGGTTCTATCCTGCCAGCTGCTCTGTGGGAGAAAGGTGAAACAACCACTTGGTGTAAAAATTTAGAGCCTTCGTCAACTGGGGAAAACACTAATGGCTTTGAGCCCCAATTGGAAAGTATTTGCACCATTTCCCAGGAACTGCTGCAGTCTTCTGAGGGCTGCGAGAAGCTGGGGTCTTCTCGTTTTCCTGGGAACACCCCTGGAGAGGACTGAGACCCTGTGGGGACCCTGTGATGAAAGCGTTTCTGGAGGAGAACACTGAAGTCACCAGTGGTGGCAGCCTCACCCCTGAAATCAAGTTGCGGCTTTTGACCCTCAGGTGCAAGTTGACCTTTGGCCCCACAGTGATTCATACTGGGTTGTCTACTGGCCAAGAGGCCAAGCCCTGGATAACCCCAACACTGTCAGAGAAAAACCTGCCTTAGATCTTGGAAGTGGATGTGGAGCGACAGCTCTTGCTGCTAAAATGAGTGGGGCATCAAGGCTATTGGCCAATGACATAGACCCTATTCAGGAATGGTCATTACACAGACCTGTGAATTGAACCAGCTGGATCCTTTTCCCATTTTAACCAAAAACATTTTGGATTTGAAACAAGATACATGGGACCGTGCAGTGCTTGGAGATAAGTTTTATGATGAGGACCTTTCAGACAGTCTTCATTAATGGTTGAAGAAATGCTTGGGGGCTCATAAAACCCAAACACTGATTGGTGATCCTGGGTGACCCCACTTCAGTGGACACAGCATGCAGAGCCAACTGCGCAAGGTGGTGGACTATTTACTTCCAGAGTCCACCAGGAAGGACACCAACGGATGGACAAGTGCTCCCAAGTTTGGATCTAGTTAGGTCTGCTTTTAACCCTAAACACTGCCACTAGAAGGCATTGTCTCCAGTTAAAAGTGTTCATTTCTGTGAAGTGGCGTCTCATTTCCATACTATGCGGGGTTAAGACTTTGCCAGCCTTCACTATGGAAATGCTTCTATATGGCCTTTAAGACCAATTACACAAACCTGGTTTTGCCATCAGTTTCTTTCTCTTCTACTTTTACTGCCATAGGAGTGCAGGGCCTGTTACCTAGTGGTGATTACATGTAACTAAGTAGAAGAGAAGTTGGCTAATTGTAGCATGAGTGGAGAGCAACTATGATGTCTTGGAATAAAACAAAATTTAAAATACAAAAGGCTTACAGCCTTTAAAATCCTATGAAACAATTTTACTTTTGTGGTTACACATGGGCTGCAGTCCTAAAAGCAGCAGTTCAAAACCACCAACAGCTCCACAGGTGGAGGAGAGGGCTTTTGGGTCGCATGAAGGGTTTTGGAAACGCAGAGGGGGCAGTGCTACTCTGTCCTCCAGGGGAGCTGTGAGCCGGCACTGCCTCGGTGGCAGCGAGTTCGATAGGGTGGCTACAAGTGAAAATTGACTCGATGGCCCTGAGCTTTGAGGCTTGATGGAATTTTCATAGTAGAACATTCTCTTTGGTATCTTTCCAATACTATGATCCAGGTTGCAAATAAAGGAGCTGATGGAATGGTTGCCAACTGAGCCCTTTCTTTACTTAGCAAGATAATATTGTGTCGACATATGTCATTAGATTGCCCGTTGACTCAGCGAGGAGTTTGCGAAATTCTCAATATTTCTCTCTGCTGTGGATCAACATTACAGAAGCAGCATGAGTTTATGGTCTCTACCCAAGGGCCCAAAAGGTAAATGATGTTTTTTCCCCTTAAAACTAATGAAATGGAGAATTAGAATACAGAATGCTACATGACAAGCTACTTGATTAAGTTCTAGTCTTTCTTTGGCACTTTCCCAATGACACCCTTAAGAAGCAGGCTCATTTCTTGTGCTAGTCTTGGTTATATTTGGCCTTATCAAATGTACAAATGGGTCATTGAAAAGTTAAAAGTAAAACAGATGATGTATGTTGACTTTGTTCATTCTTGCAAGACCCAATGATGAGCTGTTCAGTAAGACAGCCAGTGACAAACCAGGTGGCAATTAACACTGTAATTTTAAAGGACAGTGAGTGATACCTTGGGTGCTAAACTCAGTTCATTCCAAATTTGTTTTCAAACACAAAAAAAGTTCAAAAATTTAGCATATTTTTCCCGTAAAAAATCATGGAACACAAAGTAGTTGGTTCTGGCCTCCCAAATTACATTTATAATTTCATTTTGCCAGAAAATTGAAAGTTTCATTTTAACATAAAGTTTCCATATATACTCATGTATAAGCTAAGTTTTTCAGGATTTTTAAAATGCAATTTTTGTGGTAAAATTAGGTTCCTCAGCTGCTATTCGGGTCAGCTTATACTGGAGTATATACAGTGACCGCCCTAAGCTGTGGAAATACCTCCTAAAACATCTCTCAATAAATACAGTACATTACATTAAAAAATGGGTTCTTGGAATGGTACACTAAAACATGGGCTTCACTTTAAGATCCTCACTAGCAATCCCACACAGTAACAGAGTTAACCTAATTTTCCCAGGTTTGTGGCCTAGAAATGCCTTTTCCTCTTTAGTCCTGAAGGTCCGATTGGCAATTTCCCTCACAACAAATGTCTGGCTTCATTGCAGTTAAGCACTTGCTGGGGAACAGAACCCTGGGTCTCCCCGTATTCAGCAAATTCAGCCACACAGATACCAGCTTTGTCTGTATTTGCACTTGGTCCCTCCCTATGCCTCACTGCACTCGGGATCCTGTTCACTTTTTGAAGTTTTCACACCAGCCTTTCAACACGTGGGGCTGCTCAGCACTCACACACACACCATTTTTCTGTAAATCCCCATGGGGGCCTTAGCCTTCTCACAAGGATACACTATCTCCATCGAGTTGTTTCTGATTTATCCAAATTGACAGTCACTTTTCAGCTTCCTTGATGGTCTCGGGTCTTTGTTTTGTGGTTAAAGATTAGCCATGTTAATTTTATATATATATATACATACACACATATACATATATATATATATTTTGGCATCACTGCTCTCTGGTGGTGGGAGTAGGAGGCCCAGCCCCACTGCTGGAATTGAACCTCTGTCCCAGTGGGCCGTAGTCCCGCGCACTACCACTACGCCACTGGGGCTCAGCCCAATATTTTTGTTTTTAATAATGTTGATAACATAACTTAGCCATGTTGTACTCAACTGCCAGATCAGGCAAGCAGTGACCTGATTCAGATTTTGCAATGCTTTTTCTTGAATTCTCTCATGGTTCCACGGTTTTCCTCTTAGTGTTACTGGTTGTGTCACTAACTTTATTTGGGGCCAGGACTATGATATTTTATGTAAACAAACAGCAAAAGAAAAAAACAACTCCAAAACAAAACATCCCAATGATGAATGCTTCAGTGTACTAATACAAACACTATACAAGGGGATACTGCAAAAAACATGGATTTTTTCAAAGCTATTTATTTAACATTTAAAACAAACAACTTTATCACCTTTAAAATACTCTCCATTGTACTTAATACACTTGTCAAATATGAGATCACATTCTTGAAAACATTTTTCAAATTCATCTGATTGGATGGCTAACAGCACTTCCCTCCTTTTTTTCTTCACCTTTTTAGAAAAAATCACTTTATTGGGGACTTGGACAACTCTTATCACAATCCATACATAGATCCATTGTGTCAAGCATTTGTACATTTGTTGCCCTCATCATTCTCAAAAAATTTTCTTTCTACTTGAGCCCTTGATATCAGCTCATTTTTACCCCTCCTCACGAATTCTTGATATATTGGTCTTGGATTACCTGTGTTTCCAGCTCTTATTTGTACCAACGTACATGCTCTGGTCTAGCAGAATTTGTAAGGTAGAATTGGGATCATGATAGTGGAGGGTGGGAGTGGGGGGATCAATCTCCTTAAAGAATTAGAGCAAAGTTCTATGTTTCATCTTGCTATATTGCACCCTGATTGGCTACTCTCCTTTCTGACAGAGGAAATCCAATTGACTATTATGGGCTTTGGTTCTTCACTCTGCCCTTCCCCTCATTCACAATGACATGATTTTTGGTTTTTGATGCCTGATGTCAGATCTGATCGACACCTCATGAACACACAGGCTGATGTGCTTCTTTCATGTGGACTTTGATGCTTCTCAGCTAGCTGGCCGCTTGTTTATTTTCAAGCCTTGACTCTATATCTTTCGATATCCAGTCACCATCAGTTCTCTTTACCACATTTGATTATGCATCTGCTTTGTCATCAGCAATTGTGTCAGGAAAGTGAGCGTCTTGGAATTCCTGTTTAATAGAGCAAAGTGTTCTTGCATTGAGGGCGTACTGAGTAGATGCCCAATGTCCATCTGCTACCTTAATACTAAACTCATACATATTTACATATTTGTCATATTGTCATATTTACATATGTAAGTGCCTGTTTTTAGATCTCTATAAATGTCCTCTGCCTCCTTGTTCTTTCCTCTTAACTTTCCTCTTGTTCCTCTATCATGCTCAGCCACTTCCTTTGGGTTTCAGTAATTCCTCTCAGTTGCATTGCCCTTGATCAAGCCCTATCAGGACTCCTATACCCTCCTTGCCACCAATTTTTGGATCACTTGTTTTTCCCTTGTCCCTGGGTTGTTAACACTTACTTCCCCCACTCCTCCCCCCATGTTTCCCTGGTACAGTCGGTCTATTGTCTTCTCCTTCAGATGGTTTATACTGCCTATCTTATCTATATATACCTGCAGAGATAATATGTACCCCCCAAAAAAGACAAAGCAAAACAAAGCAACAAAACAAAAAAACCAATGCCCCCCCCCCAAAAAAAAAAGCCTGTAAATATTTCAAGGTCTGTTTGTTGACCTTTAGGAGTATTTTCCAGGTGAGTCTCCGATAGGGGGCCACACATAGCCCCCACAGTCTATTTTTGGTTATCCCTCAGGACTTCCTTGCTGTTCTGTTGCATGCCCTTAGTGTTTTCCCTCAGTATGGGGGGTCAGAGCAGGCACAATTTCTGAACTGTGTGTCCAGTGTTGTCCCCTGTAGGGCTGTGCGTCAGTGAGGGATGTCATGTCTCATGGTGGAGCCGGCCATATGATCCTCTCTGTATTGGCTGCTCTGAGCAGGGATATAGCCCTCAAGGTTTGGTGGGCCAGGATGTGTTCCTCTCTCTTCTTCCCACTTTCTTTACCCCCATGTGCTCTGACCAGCCATGGCCCTCTCCCTGAGCTGTTGCTTCAGTGCTGAGTTCTGAAGTAAATTCTTCTGGGGGGAGGAGGCAGGTTGTCCATTTAGTTGGGATTGGGGCTGGCCCCTTAGATCTCCCTATTGGTTCGCTGCTTCATACTGGTATGTTCCACTCACATCTTGGAGCACTGGGTTGAAATCTGGCCCCTCTTTTCATGTCTTCACCTCTTCTATGTCATCAAATTGCTGTCCTTTCATGTTCTTTTTCATTTGCAGAAGCAAAAGGAAGTCACATGGAGTGAGGTCAGGTAAGTCAGATGCGTGGGGCAAGAGAGGCATGCTGTCTTTTGGCCCAAACCTGCATACCGAGATGGCTGTGTGAGCAGGTGCATTGTAGTGGTGACAAAACCAGTCCCTCATCTGTCACAAATCAGACCCTTTTTTTTTTTGCGCACTTTTATGAAATCTTTTCAGAACCTCTAAATAGTTTGATTAACAGTCTGATCTGGTAGAACAAACTTCAAATGCACCATTCCCCTCACATAAAAAACAAAACAAGTGGACAGCGTTTGGGTGGGGTATCCCCTGTTGTCAGACCAAGAGCAGGGCTTAGACTGAAGTATCAACCTTTACTGAGGTAAGACGTGACCCATGGCTCACCCTTGGCCTGTACAGGTTTTTTCAAGTTTAATTTTTGATTAGACTATCTAGCAAAATTATGAACGCTGGCAGAATTTTTTAAACTTTGCAGTTTTAGTGAAAAATTTGCGCTTGGAACCATTTGATACCAAAGGTACCACACTGTACTTGCCATGACAGCCGCCTAACTGCCAACAAGTTCCTGAAAGCCTTTGTGTTCACTTTCCTAATTTTCCCCGCATATGGACCTTATAGTAGGGAAGCCACCTTGATGTAGGGTGACAGGACACCAACACTCCCTGAAGAAGGGGTGTCCAAACCCAGCAGGGTAAAAAGTTATTTGAGGATTATTTAAAGGAGGATGAAAAGGGGAGCAAAACTTCAAGTGGGGTCAGGAGCAAAGGCATTCTGTCATATTGACTTTTCATGATCCAACAGTACTTTCTATTAGTCTTATGCTCACCCTGGAAGGGCCAAAACATAAGCAGCCTAAGGGTTCTTTCTTGCATTTAACGAAATGGAAAACTAAAGTAAGAGCACCGTGTTACATTCTACTTGCCCAAATTCTTATCTGTTCAGTCACTCTGATCCTTTCTATTGTGAAACAAAGAGCTGGAGAGATCTCTGAGGTCTGATCGGCCTCTTCTGAAAGATCTACATGATCCATTCCTCTGGTCATGTGGGGGTAACTCATTCCCACCCTCCTACCCAAACCATTCCACCCATCATATCGAGGGCAATTCGAGATTTAGATGACCCACCTCAAATTGTGTGACCTTATGCATTCCAGTGGTCTTGATCAGATAACCTGTGTACTAACACTACCCCATGCTACCTTGAAGTGCCCATCCCATATGAAAAGGTGCACGGTTCAGACCTCCTAGATCGTTCAGGCATCAAGCTGACCTGAACACCCAGGATAAGTACCATAATTTGGTGATGACTCTTTTATCCCCAATACAGAATCAGTCTTTTCAAGTCACTCTAGATTGGCTGGAATCTGTACAAGAATTGTTAACATTTAGAACGTCAGAAATGGAGATTAGTATAGGTAGTTTGAACTCAACATAAGTATCAATACCTTGAACGTTAGAAGGTGGGGGTGAGGAGGGGGTAGGTGGAGGACATCTCCTAATGTTCTCTGTGCATTAGGAGACCAACTCCAGGAATAAGAAGCAACTAGGATGGGAGAATAAGGGCCAGTAGGTAAGCAAGATGGGACTAGGGTGAATCCATAAGACCTGTTGTGACTCCCCTAGACGGGGTTCTCCCTCAAAGCATGAGGGGTCCCATTTCTTGATTGAACTGTGCTTATTAAATCTTTACTCTGCCTATGATTCCACTGTACCCTCTGGTCTATCTGTCTTGCATGGCTCTCTCTGGTGGGGTGACCTACAGCTCCAGGGAAATTGACAGGAAGTACCTCCGAGGGAGAAAGCTGGGCGACATTGATCAGCAGCAGCAAGCAATTTGAATGGTCTGTTGTCTTGATTCCATAAAACTTACTTTCTATTGAAGTCACAGCTGCCTTCCCACCACGGTATCTGAGGACACTTAGCACAATAACTTAGTGAGGGAAAATGAAATATGTCAGTAGGGTTGAGACTGGTTTTTATATGTATGAGTCCATCTTTGTCTGGGGTAGGCCATAATGCATAAGTACAACTATCTGTACGATAATGAATGTACAACTATCATTAAATATAGCCTTAGTTTAAGACTGGGGGTACTGAGGTAACAACAAAATTGGTTACAGCCGTTCTTACCATCTAAATAAAGAACATGGAAGGCTGAGGCCTGGTGGCGTAGTGGTTGAGTGCGGGACTGCGGCCCATTGGCTTGGTGGTTCAAATCCAGCAGCAGCTCTCTGGGAGCTAGGCTGGGTAGCTTCCACGACCACCAGAGGGCAGTGATGCCCCCCCCCACCCCATAAATAGAGAACACGGAATTGCGTAGGTAGCAAAAAATTCACCATTCAAACCCTTTAGATGTGCCAGCTTCTTCTCTGTACTGCTCAAATAATACGTAGAAGTAGCTTACGGTCTGGGTACCATTATTCCTTCTAATTCAGACTCGAGCGAACCGGGACACTGAGAGGTTAATTTGCCTGCCTAACACTAGCAGTCGAACGCAGGCAGCGGGGCCTGTGCCCGGATTCAAAAGCACTCGAGTGCGCAGGAGAATCAGGAAAATCCCAAGAACACTTCAGGGTTTCCTCGAGGACGGGGATGAGTCCAAGGTAAAAATGGGCAGAAGGAAGGCCGTCGACACTGGGAAATCAAGCCAGCACTTGTCCGGCCGCACTACCCAGGGAGGGCTCCGCAAAGGCAGCCGGGAAACACCCAACAGACGAGTTCCGGGGGACGGCCGGGGCCTTAAGTAGAGGTCGGGAAGTGACGTCACGAAGGGGCTGGGCCCTTTAGAGGGACTGCGGACGGGGAGAAGCCCGACCGGAAGTGGCACACAGGAAGTTACGTTTGGGGGCGGTCCCTGGCTGGAGAGGGCGTCGCGATGGGCGGGGCGGGGCTTCGGAGGTCCGCCCGGAGGAGCCCGAGACCCGGGGCAGGTAGGTCAGCTGCGGGCCCTGGGCTGGCTCGGGGCGGGGTTTGGAGCTGCGGGCCGGCTGGCTCAGAAGCCCAGGCTCCCTTGCCGTGACTGGAGGGAAGGCGTGGGCACGGCACTTTGTGGGGGCACAGGGACGCGCGCATCCCTGGGGGATGGTCTCGCGGAAGCCGAGGTCACGCAAGAACTAAAAGCAGGCGGTTGTCCAGGGGGCCGACGTGGGGGTCCTAGGCTCTGGAGCGTCGGCGCTCGGGGAGGGAGCCGGAGCTGAGCTGACCTGAGTTAATCTCCCACCTACCCCAGCGCCCACCCCCGCTATGCTAAGTATGGCTCTGGGATCACGTCTTTTCGTCACGATCCACTTGGTAGGCGTTCTGTCATTCGATAGTGCCCCGACTTCTCAGTGGGGAGATGACTCCAGCTTGAGACTGTCGCTGCTGTCGAGATCCAGGACACTGTTGTTCTTTCGTGATGACTGAAGTTTAGAAAATCTCACTGCCATCCAATCAGTGCTGCTTCGTAGAGACCCTAACGGACAAAGTAGAACTACCTACCCCCCTCCCTTCTCCCGCAGAGCTGCTTGGGGTTTTGAACCTCTGATCTTGCGTTTAGAAGCCCAGTGCATAACACAGACACCATCTGTGTCCCTTTGGAGAGGGCTAAGGACGTTAATTTGCCTTTTTTCATGTGCCTTATCTTCTCCTGTTGCATGACACTGGGAACCAGTTGACCATCACGTGATAAGTTATAGCTATGTCACTTGTAATTAGTGTTCTAAATGCTTGCTTTTCAGCAATGTAAACCCGTTATATTTTTCTCTTATTGTTATCGTTCCTATATCAGGGAACTTCTTACATCTAAGTGTGCGGCTTGTTTCATATCAAAAATGAAAATAGTAACTTATAAAATTTCCATCAGGTGTCCACTCTTGAGTTGGAATCCACTTTGGTGTGTGCCAAGAGCAACTTCTTCCATACAGTTCTAGAGAGTCCCCCAAAGAATAAATCTCTGAAAATGTAGTTATTTTTGCTGTAGAGTATTCATCTAATCATCTTAGGTGATGAAAAGTGAGCCTAGACCTGAAAAGCAAGTACTGTGACCAGACTATGGGGTTTCTTAGGTGAAAGAAAGTGCAGACAACCCCTCAGGCTGTGAAAGGGGGGTGGGTGTGAATCTGACGGGATGCAGTTCCCATGAGGTGGTAGAATGTGTGGGCTTTGTGCTGTCTAATGAGATTCAGTAAAACCTGCTAGAGCTGGGAACCGAGTCAGGTGAAAACCTGTCAGAGAAGGAAAATTGCAATATCTTCCACTAATAGAAAGAAATAGAAAAATGGTAAGGCTGTATACCCTGCTTAAGGTGGGAACTTCTGAATTCCCCAAAACAAGGCAGACTGATTGGAGTTCCTGTTACTGCTCTCATGGGTTTCAATTCAGTACCCCTGGGAATGACTGCATTCATCTCAAACTGGATGTGATGGAACAGAAAACCCAGATTTATGGCATGTTTTTCACAGGGAAGAAACTAGTAAGCATTTTTAGATTTCAGACATCAGATGCTCTTTTTTTTATTTTTTAAGTCTTTTTTTTTTTTTAAGGCATCACTGCCCTCAGGTGGTGGGAGTAGGAGGCCCAGCCTTTGCTCCTGGGAGCCGGAATTGAACCTCCATCCCAGTGGGCCGCAGTCCTGTGCACAACGGGCCTTAGCCCAGATGCTCTTACATTTGGTTGAAAACAACCCTCTAGTTTTTATCTAAGTGATATGCAATTGTACATTCATGATTATTCATGTATGCTATTTGTATACATTATGCATACGCACATTTATATTTGTGTAATAAAACATATACAACAGTACAGTGGTGATACAACAAGTGTTATTCTATGCCATTAAAAAATAAAACTCACATTATTTCTGGGAAATACTGAGAAATTAGAAATAGTGGTGCCGGAGCCCCTGTGTGACGCAAATGAATGATTTCACATTAGATAATGAACTGAAGGGTGATTAGTTCAAAACCCCCCCACTGGCGCCTTGGGAGAGTGGCCTGGTGACGTCTTTCTAAAAGGTCTCAGTTCTATTCTGACCCTCGTGGGGACAGCCACGGGTTGGAATGGCCACAAATAGCAACACGATGGTGCCACCTTCAGGCTATACGTAAGTGTGCTATAAAGAAGTGTCTTGACGCCCTCAAAATGTACGTTAGGAGCCCTGGTGGTGTTATGGTTACGCCTGGGGCTGCTCAAGGCAAGGCCAGCAATTCAAAATCACCAGCTGCTTAGGAGGGAAAAGATGAGGCTTTTTACCCTATAAAGAGCTACAAGCCCCGAAACCCACCGGAACAATTCTACTCTGTCCTGTTAGGCTCTCTCTGAATCAGAATGTACTTGATAGCAGGCATTGTGAGAGACATTTAGGCTTACGTTTTGAACATAAAGTTTAGTCTTGCTGCCCTTGCTGTTCCATGTTCTATATTGTTGTATATGTCAAATACTTACATGGTAGGCTGCTAACTGCAAGATCAGTAGTTAGGGCCCAGCAGCCGCTAGGCTGGAGAAAGGCGATGCTTTCTACTCCCATAAACTATTCTGGTCTTGGAAACTCACAGGGCCAGTTAGTTCTGGTGGGTCCAATGGGGTTGTTAAGCATCGACTCGATGGCAGTGAATTTGTATGTGTTTGTGTATATATATTTATATGTATGATCTATATTATAATGAATTAGTAGCCAAGTGATAACAGCATGCGCATTGACATTCTTGAGGTTTTCAGTTTTGCAGAGCACTGGTATCTGTGAACTCTAACATGGACCTCTTTTAAAGAAACTCACGGATCTTAAAGGACAAAAATATGAATCAGTTTGTATTGTGGCATTCAAGTCATAACACTTCAGGAGAGGTAAGTTCTTGACTGATCTATGCTTGGTGAGAAGGACAGCAGCTCTGGGCTGGCCTAGGAAGTCCTAGGCTTGTCTTTGGAGTATCTAGACCTGGTTATCTTTAAAGGCTGTTTTAATCTGGACCTCCCAAGGAGAGTCTTGTGTGGTATTTATGAGGTAGTTGTTAATATTATATCAGGTTGACCAGAAACTAAAGAGATTGGCTAGGTCTCTGGTCCCGGAAGCTTATTTTTCGGTTTGTTTGTTTGTAGGGCTGTGAGTAGTGGGTGGTCATTCAGGATCTCTCAATGCTGCTAATGCCAGTGGAAGGAAAATGATACCAGGGTGCCTTACAGGAAGAAGGCCTCAGAGAGCCTTTGAAATCACCTGGCATCCAACTTTGGCTCTGTCATATGAGATGTCCCAACTTTTTGGATCAATCTCATTTTATGCATAGGTTAAGCAAGACAAGAGGACAACAAATGTCTTTATTATGGACTTAATTTTTTAAAAATTTTAAATGTCTTTGATAATTTATTCTCCAAGCCTCATATCTTTCTGTCACAGGATGTAAACTTTCTCTTCTTCCTATTTTAACATTACTAACTTGAGTGTTTTACCAGCCCATTAATTTTCAAATCCTCATTTTTTAACTTTATGTTCATATTTGGTGCCTTTTAATCACTAAACATTCAACTTGCTGTGTTTCCTGGTTTTCTTTGTAAACACATTTGATTCTCATTTCGAATCTGTTCAACACTAAAAGCATGGAGTGATTCTTAGATTCATGTTTCAGATATACTGGTGCATGCACAGAAACATTTGCATTCAACGATATTTATCACCACAGTGTTTGAAAGAACTAGAAAGACCCTAGACATCCTATAAGGGAAGTCCGATTACTTGAATTATGGTATCTTCACGCAAGGTATTTGCAGTTTGTTATTATATGGAAAAATCTCTAAGATACATTGCTGAGAAAAATGATATAGAACTGAATGAATCTGTGGAACATATGTTGGCATTTGTGTTTTTAAAAGCATACATTTATGTATGTACATGCAAAGTGTCTTCAAAACTGTATCAGGAACTATTCACTGAGGAATCTCTAGGGACTAAGGCTGGAAGTTTAGAACAGGAAGGAGACATATTTTCCCCCCATACTTTCTCTGGTAGATTGCATTTTTTTTTAACAAGGAGCATGTTTTCAGTTTACTTTAATTAATTTTTTAATGATCCTGATGAATAATTCAGATTTTTATCAGGTTTATAATCACTTTGTTAGTTGTCTACTTAGAATGATTCTTTGTGTGTGTGTGAGTGTGTCTTTATACTGCTATACTACCCTGAAGTCCCCAGGTAGTGCAAAATGTACATAAGCTTGTCTGCTGACCAAAAGGTTGGAGGTTTGAGCCCACTCAGCAGCATCTGGGAAGAAAGGCCTGGCAATCTACTTTTGAAAAGTCAACCACTGAAATTGGCATGGAGCTCAGTTTGCTGACATATACAGAATCACTGTGAATCAGAACAAACTCAATGGCACCTCCTTAAGGCTTTTTGTCTTTAAGAATTATTCCTATTCTTGACGCGTAAGAGGGGTTATACAAGCAGCGACACACACTCACTCACTCTGTGTGTTCCACGGGAGAACGATGTGGCAGTCTGCTTCTGTAGGCCAGTTCTACGCTGTCCTAGAGGGTCACCGTGAGTTCAAATCCACTTGATGGCACTTCCCCCTGTGATTAAACTGTGTTTAGAGTGGCTGAGCCCAATAGTCATGGACATAGATAGCATGTTGCAGACAGGACCGCACGGTAGAGTTATTCCTGCTGTTGTCTGCAGTCTAGGTTTGGGTTCATATTACATGGGTTTGGCACTTCTGAGTTTCTTGGTGTTACTGTGTGAGATAGACATTGTTCTGTTCGAATTATTGTTTCAGGAGGTCTGTAGTTTTTAAGAAAAACTTACAACGATCATCTCATTTTGTTCTTAATATTTAGAACTAGCTTAGGGCAGCTCAAAGAGTGCATCATCCTCTGTGTTAGAGAAAAAAATCAATAAACCCAAAAGATCACTTAGTGAGCTTTACCTGTGTTTTCTCATTCAGTGTTTGGAATTGGCTGATTGGGCACCATGAACATTTCTGGAGACTTGTTCTTCTTTAGCTAGTTTTTTTTTTTTTTTTTTTTTGGCGGGGGGTGGGGGTGGAGGTTTGCATCACTGCCCTCTGGTGGTCATGGGAGCTACCCAGCCTTATTTCCGGAGACCCGCTAAGCCCGTGGGCCGCAGTCCCACACTCAACCAGTATGCCACCGGGGCTCAGTCCCCCTTTAGCTAGCTTTGACGTTTGCTCTTATGTTCCTGGAAACTGAACAACAGTAGTAGGTGACCAAAGCGAAGTATGTACTGTGTAGTGCTCTTCATTGTATCTGTGAAGGGATTTTATTTGAAAATTGCTGAGTCATGATTAATGGACTAGAACGTGTTATGGTATATTCTGTGTTTTATGGTTTGTCAGAGTACTTTGTATGTAATCACTTCTTTTAAGTGATATCTTGGTTCCTGTGATCCTGGGGATTAAATGCTAATAACCAGAGAGGTCAAATCACTAGGCAGAGTACCTAGAATATCATTCTTGCTACGAGAATGAATCACACTGAATTGAGTCCAACTGTAGATTGCTGAGTCAGATGCTGAAGCATGGTAAAGGGGACCTATAGAAAGAAGATGAACATCAAATTCACATGTAGCAAAAAGGAAATTGTGGAAGATTTGTGTCTGTGCATATAAAGTCTGTGGTTAGCAGTCTGACATGTATCCACTACACCACCAGGGCTTCTATTCCAGGTAATTAAAGTTATACTCGAGTCTGCTCCATTTTTGATTGGATTACTAAGCACAAAGCCAGCAGTTCAAACCCACCAGTCATTCCTTGGGCAAAAGATGAAGCTGTCTGTTCTAGTAACGATTCAGTCACTGTGTCACTGTGAGATGGAATCAACTGGATGTCAGGGGAAGCAGAGTTGAAAACAAAATTAAGAAGCCCTGGTGGCACAGTGGTTAAGCACTGGTTGCCAACCCAGAAGTCTGAGCTTTAAAGCTACTCATCGGAGAAAGCTGTGGCAGTTGGGTTCTGTAAAGATTACAGACTTAGAAACCCCTTTGGCCAATTCTACCCTGTCCTGTAGGAGCCCGGTGAATCAGAACTGCCTCGATGGCCGTCATTTTGGCTTCAGCAGTTTGAACATCAGTGTGTTTAGTCTGGGTAGACTAGAGAAAAAATTCAAAGACATTCATATGTATATAAAGAAGAGGTTTATATATAAGAGCAACTGAATATCAAGAAAATGTCCCAGCCCTGTCCCGATCAAGTCCTTAAGTCCAATATTAGCCCATGTGCCCGATACCAATCTGTGTAAAGTCCTCTGACGACTCACAAAGTACATGCACTGACGACAAATACGAGTCAGTGGGTGGGCTGTCTTGTGGACCCAGTGGCGTGGCAAGCCTCTCAGCACTGCCAGGGGCTCCACGTGGCTTCTCCGGCTCCCGAGCTCTGGCTGCTTCAGGGTAGCGCTATGTGGCTTCTCCTCAGGGATGTCTTGCAGGCGGTCAGCCTTGTCAGTAGAGTTGAGAGAGAAGTGTCTCCCACCTCCAAGGAGGACAACGGAAACTCCCAGCATCCTTAGGGGAAGGCCATACCTACACAGAGGCTGTATCCTGATTGACAGCCTAGACTCCATCCGTACACTCGTAATCTTCACACTGACAGCAGACTATGTAACTACCACCATCAGGAATGCCATAGAGCAAAGGCGCCTCCTCATTGTATGTAAATTGTACTAAATTGTCTGGAAAGTCCTTTTCAGATCCTGAGTTTTTAGTACTGCTACCAAGGGGTTTGTGCTGCAGGAAACGCTGGTGCACAGATCCTTCTTTCAAGTGTTGGAAAGCCAGGCCGTTCCTTTGAGAACAAAGAAACGTCCGTCCCAAGCAATGGTATTTTCAACTGTGAAGACTAGAGAATAATCAGTGTAGTTAAGTTATGTACTGGTGAAGAATATTGTAAGTATCACGAACTGCCAAAACAACAAACAAATCTGTCTCAAAGAAACACAAATAGAATGTTTCTTAGAGGCAAGGATAGTAAGAGTTCATCTCACGTACCTTGGACATGTCTGGAGAGACCAGTCCCTGGCGAAAGACATCATGTTTGAAAAAACAGAAGGACAAAAACACGGAGGAAGCCCATGGACAAGGCAGGTTGACACAGTGGTTGTAACACTGGGATGGAACACACAATCAGTTGTCAGGGTGGAGCAGAACCAGGTAACGTGTCAGTGCATAGAGTCACTGTGAGTCAGAACAGAAAGTGTCCTAGTATGTTGTGTGTTATAGGATGGGTATTCATTCTGTCATCCCCATCTTTACATAGTTAACTTATCCAATGGTTATGACCTGCCAACTTCAGTTTATCCCTAAGCAGGAAATACATTTAAAATGATCCAAGC
>PVJH01013383.1:0-60729 GCA_004026705.1 Nesogale talazaci | reverse complement strand
CAAACTGTCTTTGTCCTGAGAGAGGGTATGAGGTGTTCCGCTGTTAATGCTTCTATCTATAGCTTTGCGTCCTAGAGCTTTCCTCGGTTTCCTCTTGCCTCCTGCTCCCACCATCACATTCCCCCTTCTTCCACCTCTTAGGACTTCCTCTCAGCTAGACTGGTGTGGCTCTAATACCCACAGGATCTCTACACCCTCCTAGATGTTGGTTTCATTCCCTAGTTGTTTCCCTGTCTGTGATGTGGTTTGCTCACCATACTCTAGCCCCCCCCCCCGCCCCCTTTCCCCAAGACCCTCCAGAGTCGTTGACCCTGTTGCTTCCTTCCGGAGCTCGCTTCCCAAGTCTATTTTATTTAAGTAGGCAAACCAGCAATGTCCTAGCTCAAACAATTAAGGGGGGGTGGGGGTGGGGAACATACACAGTTTCAGGTCTGTTCGAAGGCCATGAATTCCTACCCCCTGATCCTGGGGGAGTTCCAGGGGCTGTCCTTCTTAGCACAGTCTATTTTGGGGGCTCTTTAGAGGTTTCACGGATTGGCTCTGCTCCAATTGCTATCTGTTATGCTCCCTTCTTGGTTTGTCCCACTGTGGGGGATTCAGGCCGCATTATCTCCCCACTGTGTATCGCCATTATTGTCCTCTGTCGCTGTACATTCATTAGAGGACAGCATGTCTTTGAGTTGTTGGCAGTCCTACAGTCTTCTCTGTGCCTTAGCAGCCCTGTGCAGGGACCTCATCCTCCAGGTTTAGGGTGGCAATATGGAGTCTAGGCTAACTGTCCCTTTCACTTTTTCCTTCTTAGTTTGCTTCCATGGGGGTCTGGTAAATCACTTCCTTTCCCCCACCTGAAGGTTTAATGTGTTTCTCTGTGGCAAATAGTTCTAGGGTGGGGGTCAGATTGGCTCTAGTTGGGGCCAGCCCTGTAGCCCTATCTTTTCATGCATTTGTACACATGGTTATGTTGCCATCCTGGTAGGGTGCACTGTGGTGGAGTCTGTATGCACACTCCTATTCTGTGGAGACAAAACTAATATTCTCACCCTGGGTGGGTTAATTAGTTCCCTGTTCACCATCTCAGTTTCTCCCCCCACTCTTTCTCCTTCTTCCCTTTCCCCTACTTTATGTTGGACTCACATGTACCTCCTAGGGTTTGGTCTAACCTCCACCTGACTGCCTATACCTCCACCCATATATTGTCTTTCTTCTACACCTACTGTGCTGATTATACTTACCTCTGCTATACTTTTCCTTTTGTGATTGGCTGACCTCACTTAGCATAATTTCCTCCAACTTTTCCCATGAAACAACAGGTTCATTGTGATCATCCATGGTTTTTAGTGCTGCATGATACTCCGTTGTGTGTATGTAGCAGACTGTACTAATCCACTCATCTATCGAGACGTCTATCATTTCTACCAGCTGCCTTAGCTATTCTATGATTTTTTTTTCTTTTTTTTTTTTTTTAAGGCATCACTGCCCTCAGGTGGTGGGAGTAGGAGGCCCAGTCTTTGCTCCTGGGAGCCGGAATTGAACCTCCATCCCAGTGGGCTGCAGTCCCACGCACAACCACTACACCACGGGGGCTCAGCCCATCAAGGCCCTAATTTCTAGCTACTATTCATTCATCTTTGTTTCCAATTTTTGCATCACAAAAGCCAATAAATTATCAATGCAGCTTAATTGCATGTTTGATCAATTTCATTTTGCATGCACTGGTAGAATGCTTCAATTTCTGCGTTAACTTTGGTGGTTGGTAGATAAATTTGATTGTTATACAAATGTGGTTTCCTTGTATGCAGAGACACTATCCTATGAAGCAGCATTGTGCTTCAAGATAGATCTTGAAATGACCCATTTGAGAATGAATGCAATGTTATTCCTCTTGACTATGTCATTTCCTGAATAGCACACCATATGATTTCTACCTTCAAAACAGTGAATTCAGCCCATTTCCACTCACTAACACCTAGGATATCTATCTCTATGTGTTCCACTCCATACTTGACAACTTTTCATTTTCCCAGATTCATATCTCATGTTACAAGTTCCAATTATTCATCAAAGTTTGCAGCTGTTTCTTCTCATTTTGAGTTGTGCCCCATCTGCAAATGAAGGCCCTGGAGGCTTTCCTCCTACAAGCTTTACTCCATCCTTGTCATCTGTATCAATTCTACTTGAGAAGGCAACTCTTCTTGTCATGTTTTTTGTGCCTTCGGACTGAATGAATCATCTTTCAGGACTATCTCTGAAAAATGTTTCAATACTATCCTACCCACTGGGGTTTCAGTGGCTAATTACTCTGAATGACAGCTTATACCTTCTTCATAGTCTGTTCTTAAGTATGGAAGTTTCACTGAACCCTGTTCATTTGTGGGTGATCCTACTAATATTTGAAACACCGGTGACAAAGTTTCCAACATTACCGCAACACCCAAGCCGCCACAGAACAACAAACTGACATTTAACGGCTTGTCTGTCAAACCTTCAGATTTGACTTAAAAGGAGTTAAAAGAACATACTAAATGATACTACATGGAAATATAAATATTAGCCAAATCAGGCATGGGGAACGGTATACAAGAGCACCAGATTGGTCTCCTTTCCCTTGTGTGTTTCGGCACTCCTGAGGAAGAACTTTGCTAAGCCGGCCAATCTTTTTCAGTCAGTCTCCCCTTCCAGTCCATATCACGATCCTATCACACTGTTTTATTTTCTTTATAGTATGCAGCTATTACTCTGAAATCATTTTGCTGTTTCATTTATTGTCTTCATCAATCTGAAATGTAAATTCCAGGAAAGCGGGGTCTTTGTCTGTCTTGTCCATTGTATCCTTACTATCTTGAACCATGTCTAGCACATAGGAACATTCCAAAGACATTTACTGCGTGAACAGATCAATCCCAAACAAAACAAACTCACCATCATCTGGTCAACTCTGACGCGAGATAACACTACAGAGAGGGGGACCTGCTCCTGCGGGTTCCCGAGGCCGGAACACTCTGTAGGGGAAGACAGTCTCCGTCTCCCAGGGAGCAGCAGGTGGCTTCAAACTCTAACCTTGAGGATCACAGTCCAAGGCTCAACCCCTCTGCCACCAGGGCTCCTTGAACGGACCAACACGGGGGGGAATGGTACAGAGATTAAATTGAAAAAAACACTTTGAAGACCTTGCAGATCAAATGAATGTTGGAGAGCCTAATATGTAGGCATTAATTCAACGTCATCCCATTCAATGCAAACCATGGTGATCTATAAGACAGAAAAGAACTGCCGAGTGGGTTTCTGAGACTAAATCTGTACAAGAGGAGAACATCTCACCGTTCTCCCATATAACAGCTGGTGGGTTCAATCCTCTGACTTTGTGGTTATAGTGCACAGCCATCAGAGCTCTCTGTAAGCTCTAAAGGTGTCTATAAACACACTAAAAATATCACATGCAAACCATCCGATGATATGATATGTCCCTAATTATGCTGTTCAGCATCAAATAGATATAGAAAAGTTTTCACTTTGAGGACTAAAGTGCACCTGACCCATGCCACGGTATTTTCAGTCACTACAGACACATGTCAAAGATGGACAATGAATTCAGAAATTGAAGAAGAACTCGTGTCTTTAAATCATGGTGTTGGCAGAGAATATTGGATATATCATAGACTGTCAGAAGAAGAATCTATCTTGGAGGAAGCACATCCAAAATGTTCCTTAAAGCAAGAATGGTTGAGACTTCATCTCCCTTATTTCAGACTGGTTACCTGGAGGGGACAGTTGCTGGAAAAGGGACATAATACTTTGATAAAGTGGAGGGTGGAAAAAAGGAAGAACCTCAGTGAGATGTGTTGACACAGTAGCTTCAACAGTGGGTTCAGACACACGACAGTGAGGAGGGCACAGGGCAGGGCCACATTGGTCCTGTTGTCCACAGCACCACTATGAAGCGGAGCCCACTGACATTAGCTAACAGCAGCAGCAGTGCTTACTGAGTGCTTACCAACGGCTGGCCATCTTGTTGAATATTTTACACATGTATCAGGAGAAAAGAATCATCATTCTCATTTTAAAGATAAAGAAGACCTGAGGAACACACAACTAGCAAACGATAGAGGCCTGGCAATAAAAACTGCTAAGAACTCAACAACTAAAAATAAATCCTGGTCTAGGTCATGGCGGCAAATATTATGAGGAGCAGTGAAATCCATGTGATACTGAAGAAGATGCTACAGAATTATATGGGAGGACATCTAAAATGATCCTCAGTATTATGGACTCTCAGACTGGCATCAACTCACTCTAGCTACAGAAATCAGAATATTGAAAAGGAAATTTGGCCAGTAAAAAAATTTTTTTTTAAATCTTGAAATATAATGGACTCAGTTGACATGCTGTCAAGGTGTACAACCAGAAGACATTGATGAAAAATCATATCTAGATTTATATGTGGGATCAATCAGGACAGCAATGTCAAAAGCAGCATAAAGAAGTCACATTCTCTGATCAGAGAGAATGAGAGCGAGAGAGAGAAAAAAAACATGTATGTATGCTACAGGACAGATATTCTTTTGAGATTACATTATGATGAAGCTGGGTAATTAGTTTCTCTTGTCCCAGTTTTAATTTCCCATAAAAGCAACATAATAATGTTTAAGGTTTGAGTATCTACTATGTGATAGGCACTTCTCTAAGCTCACATGCGTTCCTAAATTTAATTGTCCCATAACAGACCTAATTATCTCCATTTTATAGAAGAAAAAAAGGGACTTCAAGGTAAACTCACTGAACTAGGACCTGAGCCTAGGTCTGCTCTCCATGGAGCCAGTTCAGAGTCACAGTCACCCTACAGCACAGAGCAGAACTGCCCTGTGGCTCTGCAGGCTGTAACTCTTTAGTGGGATAGAAAAAGCCTTCTCTTTCTTCCTAGATCAACCAGGGACCAAAGCGCCTGCCCTAATGGTGCAATGATTAAGTGCTCGGCTGGTTCAGCCACACCCAGGAACTCAGTGAGAGAAAGAGGTGGCGAGCTGATCTGGATCTGTGAAGACGGCAGCCGAGCCCTGTGGCATAGTGTAGCTAGACGTCAGAAGGACCCTACTGGGACCCAACAGCGATACCAGCCAAGTCAGATCACAAGCACATAGCAAACATTCAATCACTTTTAAGTTACATAAAATGCTGTGAATACCTAACCTACCTGTCGTTAAACATTTCCGTGAGAAAATACCTGCCCAAATTCCACTACAATGTATGAAACACCACTTTCAGAAAAAGGCCTGAGAAAAAAAGGGAAGGGTACAGAAGATGGACAAATCACAATTTGAAGAATTTCACAGGAAAATTAAAATGTCAATACACTAATGAGGAAGAGAGTCACTGCTTAAACGTTAGCAAGACCAAGTGATAGATGGTTAAGTTAATCTCAAAGCACGATTTAAGAAAGCCATTATGGGCTGAGCCCTGGTGGCGTAAGTGGTTGAGTGTAGGACTGCAGCACCGGTTTGGCTGTTCAAATCCAGCGGCGGCTCTCAGGAACAGCGCTGGGTAGCTCCCACGACCACCAGAGGCAGTGATGCCCAAAAAAACAAACAAACAAAAAAGCCATTGTGCAGACCAGACTGCAAACACAACTCTGCTTGATCTCCACATGACAAGACAACCAGTAAAAATGAATCAGATTTCAGTATTTCAATAAATACTGAAATTGGAAAATGTCATTCTCCCTTGATTTATATCTGAAAAGTCAACAGATGAGAAAGGCAAAACTTAGAAGTTTTATTTGATTGTATTAATAAATTGTCTATTTCTCCTCCAAACTAAGGCACTGAGTCATTCAGTAAAAAAAATTCTGTGCTCTCTGTATTACAGCTTGAATCAAAAACTTAAGATGAGAATAAAGAAGAATTTCAGAAGACCATGCTGCACTTGTGAATGGCTTAAATATTTTAATATCCTCAATAGTATGTATTCTAAGAGAATACTACCGAGTAAAATTAAAACTTGTTTGCCTTTATGGAAATTAACTACCTCAAATCTGTTCTCGTATATAACTATAAAACAAGTTGTTACTATCTAAACTCTAGAACATTAAAGTCTTACAAAGAACTGCTGCATAGTATAATACTTATACACTGATCAAAGAACTCTGGCAGGGCAGGGTGGGTAGTTTGAATCCTCAGAGAGCACAGAGGGAAGGATGAAGCAGGCAGCTTCCATCGAGACTGACAGTCTTGGAAACTCTATGGGACACTCTGCTCTGAACTATAAGGTCACTGGGAGTTGGAATTGACACAATGGTAGTGGCTTTAGTTTATATATATATGGGGGGGGGTGCGAGCGCACACCTGAGTCTCTGTGTGTATCAAAGAACCACAAGATGGTTCTACCTTTAAAGCAAAATATAGAATACTGATAATTTTAAAATTAAAAACCTAGGGAAAATGTCTAAAAGTGAAAAAGCTGAAGGAAAAAAAAAAGTTAATGAAAAAGGTGAAATTTGGGCTGAGCCCTGGTGGCGTAGTGGTTGTGCGCAGGACTGCGGCCCACTGGGATGGAGGTTCAATTCCGGCTCCCAGGAGCAAAGGCTGGGCCTCCTACTCCCACCACCTGAGGGCAGTGATGCCTAAAAAAAAAAAAAAGGTGAGATTTGAGGCTGAGCCCCGGTGGCGTAGTGGTTGTGCGCAGGACTGCGACCCACTGGGATGGAGGTTCGATTCCAGCTCCACAGAGCAAAAGGCTGGGCCTCCTACTGCCACCACCTGAGGGCAGTGATGCCCCCCCCCCCAAAAAAAAGAAAAAGATGAAATTTAATACAGCTAAAGCTGAACTTCAAAGCAAATTTTAAAGTTTTCCAATATACTTATAAGGAAACCCAAAACTCGGGCAATAATTGTACCACCACCAGGTTATAATTTTACAAGACTTTAAGAAGAATGCCCATAAAACATTACAAATAAGATGTATTGTATTATGAGGTTAATACTGTGCTTTCTTTTGTCTTTGACCCTCCCTTTTTTTAATTAAAACATCACTTTGAAACAAAAGAAAACAAAAAGATCTTTTTGTTGTGATCTCTTACAGCTCTTAAAACTATACACCAGGGCTGAGCCCCGGTGGCGTAGTGGTTGTGCGCGGGACTGCGGCCCACTGGGACGGAGGTTCAATTCCAGCAGTGGGGCTGGGCCTCCTACTCCCACCACCGGAGAGCAGTGATGCCCGCCAAAAAAATTTAAAAAAAATAAAAAAAACTATACACCAATTGTATCAAGCATATTTGTACTTATGTTGGCGACCCATTTTTAAATTTTTTTAAAAATCAATTTTTAAAAAATAAATAATTTTATTGGGAACTCTTACAGCTCTTATAGCAATCCACACATCAATTGTATCAGGAACATTTGTACACACAATGCCATCATCGTTTTCAAAACCTTTTCTTTCTACTTCAGCCTTGGGAACAGCTCCTCTTTTCCCTCCCACCCCCACTCCCATGCCACCCTTGTGAACTCTTGATAATTTATGTTATTTTTATTTTCATATTTTACACCATCCACTGTCAATACTGGACAATGTTTAAGTTACTTATCTTTTTGTCATGTAAAGATAAGTACATGTAAAAAAAAAAAGATGAGTACATGTAACAAACAGCCACGATATAGAAAAAATGAGCACTGTCACCTCCACTATTCAGTCAAGCACAACCTTAGAGCACTCATTTTTCAGATAAGATGTGGATACAGCACTAATTACAAATTCTACTCAATCAAAAAATTTGCTAAAATTTTGTAGCACAGCAAGTACATGCTGAATTAACTGTAAAGCAACTAGAACACTAAGATGAGGAAGTTATATTAGGACATGTACAGAAGTTCAATATCCAATATGCTGAATAACCTCAATCCACAGAAATAGACTCTATAAAGAAGTTGAGTATATTTCTGGCTGAAGGTGTTCAACTTCACTGAAAAGGTCTATGGGCACCAATTTCCCGTGAACTTTTTGAAGCCTTCCAGTATTTTATTTAGTGGGGAAAGGAAATAGTAGTAATAACCACCTGTACTCAATATTCTAATCAAAGCACTACACCAAAACACTAACTGAGATCAAATGAAAGAAACATGGAGTACCTCTTGTGCTGGTTTACAACAGAGGAAAAACAAAAACATCATCACTCTAAAGTTGTCACCACTAAGTAATCTGAGATATTTTAATTGCAGCTGCAGTATTTGTGTTTTTGCCTGTGAGTATGACTCACGCTTAGAAAGGTTCTCCCAAGCCTCCCTTGGATTTTTTGAGAATGTAGAAACCGTAACTAGGGCATGCTGTGTGGGAAGCATAATGACAGTGAATGAATAAAAAAGAAAAATAACTTATGACAGAATTTTTTAAAAACACCATCAGTCACTCACAAACATCATCTTTTCTGCAGAATAAGAGGAGGATGGGGAAAGCCAGCCTGCCTCTGAGAAGCTTCCCTGGCTGGATTCAGGATCATCCCAAAGCATGCAGCTCATGCGCTTCTTACTCTACATACACTGTTAGGTATCTTAGTTAACTGGTTTCCTTCATCTGGCTCACCAATTAGACCTCAAGGCCACCTGGGACCAAAAGCTGTCTTAGAATCATTACTACTTACTTCCCACAATGCCTGGCACAAGGAAGGCTTTTAATAGTAGTCCATAAAATAGAAAGCATCCGTATTACATTTATCTAGTATTTTTACACCTTAAGAAGCACCTTAAAAAAAAACATCGTCTCTTTTGATTCATACAACAATCTTATTAAGTGGAAATATCATTATTTAACTTAGAAATTGCTAATTTTATAGAGCTGTAATTCACCCACTAAAACAATCCTGAGATCAGAAAGAAAAGTACGTATTTGGTCATCTTTGAGGAAGCTTTCTTCTTTTAGAGACCTTCAACCAACAAAAAACCCACAGGTTTTGCTACCATTTTCTCTGCTTGCTTTCCCTAACAGCTAAGCAATCATACATACCCTGAAACTTCTCGAAGACATTGAGAATGTCTTTCTGTGACTCTGACAAAGGTAAACACCTCACTGTCACCGAGTGGACAAAGCTAAGGAATGGCAAAATCCAAATGCTGGCAAGTGAATGATGTCATGAAGTTGCATCAATGCTTGAAGATGATTTAGCACAACAATGCCACACACTATGCCAACCCGCACAATGGACAACCCTCTGGATATCTGACTGCATTCATTTCAGGAGGCCATACTAACAAGCTGACACACAGAGTGGGGTCTCCAATTCTTTGTATAGCACAGCAGGGAAGTTGCTGGTTCAGCTTTATATACCTACTTTGCAAAGGGTACTGATAAAATCTACGAGTGCTTTATGAATAAGAAATGGTCAAGGAACAGTTCATATGAAACTAACCAACCATGCTTTTTAAGTTGACGTTTTAATAGTTCACAGCCTAACGATGTTCCCAACCCACCCACAGATCAATCCCTTAGGTGTATCAAACAGGAAGCAAAAGGTCTAAAGTGACAGTAGACGATAAAAGGCACAGAATCAAATCGAACACATGACTGTTCTCCACGTTAGTCACTGCAGAGGCTGCTCTTTCCACTCTAACGAACTGCATTTCTTCTCGAATTTTCATGATCCCTGGACACGCATGATGTCGTCATTCTCTAGCACCAGGAAACCAGTTGAAGTTACAAAGGAGAGCCGATGGCAAAATAATCATAAGCAAGGCCTCCACGACTTCCCCATCGCCCGACCTTAAATGAAGTCATCCTCCTTCCCGGGGAGCGACCACCCGCCTTGAAACCGGCCTTCTTCCTGGAGAAAAAACGCCATCACGCCTCCCCATTAGCCGCTGAACGACAACCGAAGTTGGCCTCACGCAGGAAATAACGAGCACAGCCCACCGAGGCGCAACCTCGGGCGCACGCCCACCCCAGAAGACGGGCAATTAAGCTACGAGGCTTTCACTTTCCTAAAAAGTGAGGCGCTCTACGAGACAAAGCGAGGGCTCACTCCGAACCGTCACGAGCCCGCCCAAGGTGGGGGCTAACGCCAATTCATGAGCGGTCAAGTGGTCACTCGGCGGAGGCCATCGGGGTGTTACCATGGCTTGGTTGTGTTTGCTCCGTTGACCCCCTCGTTCGCACCCGCCCCCGTGCTCTGCGCGCAAACCATCCTCCCCACCGGCTTCCACCGACACGGCGCGGCGTGCTCTCTCCCCCACGGAGGCCCGCGGCTCGGAGTGCGCGGGGGGCTCCCTGCACCAGCCCGGAGGCCAGGAAACCGCAAAGGCTGGCTGTTGGGTCTCGCTGGCTTTTTCTCCCCCCTGCAGCCAATTCCCCACCCTTGCCCTTGCGGCCGCGGCTTCGGGGCGGCTGGGCCCTCGGCCGCAGCCTCCAGGTTCCGAGGGCCCCCGCCTCCCGTCCCTCTCACAAGGAGTTAAAGGTTCGGGGGGG
Source organism: Nesogale talazaci (assembly GCA_004026705.1). Classification (NCBI taxonomy): domain Eukaryota; kingdom Metazoa; phylum Chordata; class Mammalia; order Afrosoricida; family Tenrecidae; genus Nesogale; species Nesogale talazaci. The sequence continues at coordinate 50,286 of PVJH01013383.1, read as the reverse complement.
CGGGGGGAGCCACGGTCTGCCACCCCGCCAGCCGGCCTTACCCGGGTCTCTCCCTGTCTCGCACCCACGCACACGCACGCGCACACACGCACACCCCCGCGCAGGGCGGGTGAGGGGCGCCAACGCCGCGGCCAGCCCCGCGGGGCTGGGTCCGCTCCCGTCCCCGGGGCTGGTGGGAAAGGTTCGCCACCTCGCCTCACCCTGGGGGATCCAGGACGACGGCTGCGAGAACCGCAGACCCGTCGGCTCCGACCCGCCCCCCCCGGGGCGGACGGGGCTGCGACGAACCCGGGGCGCCGGCGGCCCCGCTGCGGACCCGGGGCATAAAGGGCAGGAGACGCCGGCTCCCCGCCGCCGTGCTCGGAGGTGGGGAGGCCTCACCTGGCCCAGCCCGCAACGCGCTCTGGGGTTCGCTCCGCTGGCGACGGTGGGAAGGGAGCAGAGGACAGAGCCGGAACAGGGGCGCTCGGCTTCAAGCCGCGCTCGGCGGGGGGAGGGGGGGCGCCTCACAGCAGACGGGACCCCGAGTCTCCCGGAGCCGCCATCTTCCTCCAGTCAAACGCCACCGCTGCCGCTGCCGCCGCTGCCGCCGCCGCCGCCGCTGCTGCTGCTCTGGCCAGGGGAAGACAGCGGCGAGCGCGCATGCGCCAGAGCTCGGCGCGGAGTACGCGCGCGCACGCACGTCAGCGCGGCGGGCCCGCGCGGGGGTGACTCGGGGGCGGCGCCATGTTGGGGAGGGACCGGCGGCGGGAAGGGATCCCGGCGGCGATGCTCCTGGGGTTTGGGACGCCGCCTCGGGGAGCTGAATTGACGTCAGGCGAAGTTAGGCTTCCACGCCCTTTTTCGCTGGTTTCCTAGGAGGCGACCTCCGAGCAGCGCCCACTTACTGCTGCTCCGACTGGTGCGTCCCGGAGCTGTTTTCCCAAACGATCCAAAGCCGAGTAGATCGATAGCCCGGAATTCGCTCATTTTTGCCTACGGGGCTGTGGGGGGTGCAGGGGGCCTGGTCTCGGTGCCTCGGTTGCGCGAGCAAAGCCTCCCTGGCTAGCTGTCGCCACCCGGGGAGGGGTCCAGTCCCGCTTTCCAGATGAAGAAATGGAGGCGCGGAGAATGATCCGTGATTTACCAGAGCCTGGCATCTCTGCTAAGCAGAGTCAGCCGTTGGAAACCACCCGCTGCTCTGCGGAAGAAAGGTGAAGCTTCAGAGTAACAGGCGGGGCCGGGGGAGAAAGCCACAGGCGCAGTTCCACCCCGTCTGATGGCGTCCGTATGAATGAGCATCGATCCGACGGCAGCGAGTTTGAGTTTATGCCTCTGTCATTACGGGGAGCCTGGGTTTGAACTCTCGGCCCTTTGCTTCTCAAACTTCTTTGTACTAAGACACAAGTGTGGGGGGCCCAGCAAAGCACCCTTCCAAGGGTGCCTGCCACACGTGGTCTAAGGAGATACCAGAAATAGAGCCCAATAGTTTCTGCCTTAATCCTCTTGTGTCCTAAAACTGGAAAAACCCATCTTGGGCGTTAAAATCATTATGTTTATTCATGCAAAAGTACGTGCGTCTATGTACACTGTAATATATAGATATACTTAATCATTATATAATTAAGTACACAAAAATGGTTTCGTTTTTTTTAAGCTCACCTTTGAATGACCTAGGACAGTGGTTCTCAACCTTTGGGTGGCGACCTCTTCGGGGATTGAATGACCCTTTCACAGGAGTCCCCTAAGACCATCAGAAGACACTTATTTCCAAAGGTCTTAGGAACCGAGACCGCTGTCCTTCTCCAGGCAGGTCCACGCACATGCAGGCATGACACATTCAAGTACCCAGTGTGAAGACTGCTACCCATGCTTCAAGACAAAATCTCCTTTGTCTTAGAAATAAATATTTCACAATATATAATGACATTGCTTTGTGACTGATCACTATGTTTTAATTATGTTCTGTTTGTAACAATCTGTACCTCGGCTATTTACATCATGATTCATAACAGAAAAATCACAGTTATGAAGTAGCAACAAAAATAATTTTGGGAGTCGGGCTGAGCCCCGGGGGCGTCGTGGTTGTGCGTGGGACTGCGACGCACTGGGACGGAGGTTCAATTCCAGCAGTGGGGCTGGGCCTCCTACTCCCACCGCCGGAGAGCAGTGATGCCCAAACAATAAATAAGTAAATAAAACTTTGGGGGTCACCACACCATGTGGGATGTATTAAGGGTCGAGGCCTCAGAAAGGTTGAGAACCATGTCCCTAGATCACGAGGAGTCGCACGGACTCGCTGCATTTGTTTGTTTGAGGTTGATGTGGGGTCAGGTTCCACTCCTGACCAATGCATTTGAGAATCAGCATCAAGCCGAGGTTAACTCTCTAAAGTGGAAGCCAGACCGTTCTATTCGAGTGCTTGTCCTGTCCATCTTCCCATGGCACTTTCTACTCCCTGTGGGGTTTGGTAACTCCTTGCGAGGGCCACGCAGCACTCTGCCACAGAGCATACTGCCATGGAGAGCATGCTGTCTCAGGGCAAGCCCCTGTGGGTTTCCAGGGCTCAGACAATCCCCCCGGAACTGTGTCCCGGAGTGGAAAGTCGGTTGGACGCTCGGCTGTCTTCCAACAGGTCTTGGCTCAGACCAACTAGCTGCTCTTTGGGACAAAGAGGAGCTGTCTGCTCCATAAGGATTTACGGTCTTGGAAACCCTGCCTAGGGCAGCTGTGAGTTAGAAGCCACTTGATGGAGATGTGTGTGTGTGTGTGTGTGTGTGTGTGCGCGCGTGCACATGCGGACGTGCATATACCACGCAGGATCTGAACAGCTGACCTTGCAGCTGGGTGAGTAACTTACGAGGCCACCAGGGCTCCTTCTGTAGTGTTAGGGATGTCTGAATTTCGTCATAGAATCACTATGAGGGCTGAGCCCTCGTGGTGTAGTGCTTGTGCTCGGGACTGCGGCCCACTGGGTTGGAGGTTCAAATCCAGCAGCAAGGCTGGGCCTCTACTCCCACCACCAGAGGGCAGTGATGTCCCCAAAACAAAAAGAATCGCTATGAGTTGGAAGTGGCCTGACAGTAAGAGGGTTTATTGGTGTTGAACTTTTCTAAGAGTCCCTAGGAAAAACGGTCCAGTACTGGAATACTAACAGTAAAGTGGGCAGGACAAAGGCACTGAGAAGTGCCTTAGGAGCAAGTCCTGGCAGCCTCCTTTCAAAAGATCACAGCCTACACCTCCCCATGGAGCCCCGCTACTCTGTACACACAGGATCTACCTAAGTCACAGTTTACTTCAGTGGCCACTGTCAAAGTAACATTTTTTTTTGGAGGGGGCACATCACTGCCTCTGGTGGTTGTGAGCACTACCCAGTGCTGCTCCTGAGAGCCACTGCTGGACTTGAACTACCAACCACCAAGGCTGCAGTCCCACACTCAACCACTTACGCCACCAAGGCTCAGCCCAAAGTAAAACTTTTGAGAGCAGTCACTTTCTGTTTGTGTGTGTTTGTGTGGGTGTCCTGTAAAAGCAACATGGCAAGAGGAAGGTTGACTTTCTCTGACTTTCTGAAGGGGCAAGAGAATCAGCATCAAGCCGAGGTTGATTCTCTAGAATGGAAGCCAGACCCTTCTATTGTTTTGTTGCTTTGTGTGTGGCATCACTGCCCCCTGGTGGGAGTGGGAGGCCCAGCCTTGCTCCTGGAGAGCTGCCGCTGGATATGAACCGCCAAGCCAGTGGGCCGCAGCCCTGCACACAGCCACTGCGCCACCCGGGCTCAGCCTCAGACCGTTCTATTCTAATGCTTGTCCTGTCCATCTTCCCATGGCACTTTGTACTCCGCTGTGGGGTTTGGTAACTCCTTGCAATAGCCACACAGCACTCACAGAGCATACTGTCAAAGGGTTTATTGGGGGATAATTCAGGACCAGGAAAGACTCCAAATAGAGGTTTTCAGTCAGTCGGGACAGCCTATTCTCAGCCATCCTGAACCAGCCTCTGCCTTGTTCTGGCAAGTACTACAAAGCTTACACTGGCCAATGAGGTCTGAATGGTAGATAATTCAGTACAGCACAATTTTTTAACATGATTGTCTAGCTTCAGGCTGAGCCCCGGTGGAGTAGTGATTGAGTGCGAGACTGCGGTCCACTGGGTTGGCGGTTCAAATCCAGCAGCAGCTCTCCAGGAGCAAGGCTGGGCCTCTCCCTCCCACAAGAGGGCAGTGATGCCAAAAAAAACCATGATTGCCTAGCTTCAACTTATACATTAGCTAGAATTTTCTATGGTATGTCAAATGAACCTGGGGTTGTTTGTCAACCTTTTTTATTGTGGTTTGATTGGAGGTTTACAGAGAAAATTGGTTTCCCCTACCATGATTCATCATCTTTTGATTCATGACGTGGATCGTCATCCTCACAGTGCATGGGCAATATTCCCCCGTCCTCCCCATGCTAGCCCTCTTCCTCGATCCTTCTTGCACGTTCATTCCAGCCTTCCAGAGTTGGTTGCTGTCTTTAAGTGCCATCGAGGCTGTTCTGATGCAGAGTGACCTCATGCACAGCAGAATCACTGGCTGGTCCGGCGCCATCGGCACACCTGAGCCTGTGCTCGAGCCCCTGGTGGCAGCTGCAGAGCCAGCCCGTCTTCTCCAGGCCCTTCCCTCCCTGTGTTTCCCCTCTGATTTACCAAACATGACCTCCTCCTCCAGACACTGGTGTTGCATGTCTAAGGCATGTGAGACAGAGGAGCCCTCTGGCCTGACTTCTCCCAAAACCAGTCAGTCTGTCCTTTCAGCGGTCCATGGTGCTTTCATGATTCTTCCCCAGCCCCACCATTCAAATGTCTCCATTCCACTTGGGTCTGCTTTACTCAGTGCCCAACTTCCACATGCATATGAGGAGACTGAGAATACCCCTGGCTAACACCATGGTGCACGAACTCAAAGCAATCGCCTTGCTTTTCAACACGTTAAAGAGGTCTTGTAAAGCAGATTTACCTAATGCAATGTTGTCTTGACTGCTCCTTCCATGAATATTAATGGTGGACCCAAGCAAGACAACATCCTTGACAATTTCAACCCTTGCTGAGGTTTCCCCTGGAGCATTGAGTTCATTGTTAATCATTCAGAAGTGAGGACCTCCCTTATAACAGAAGACATCCAGTTGGTCTGTTGGTAGGCTGAAAGTTTAGCAATGAGAGGAGTTCAGCTCCAGGACTAAAGAGTGTGACTAAGAGTCAGTCTGGAGGCTTCCACCAGTTTCTGTTGGACTCTGGTGATCCTTTTGAGGGCAGCCAGCCACGATCTCCAGGCACCGTGTATTGCCTGTCTCAGGATGGGAAAGAGTGAGGTTCACACGGTCCGTTGGTCCTTGGGACTAATTGTTTCCATGTGCTTTTTATCCTTTTACTTGTTATTTGAATTCGATGACTTTATTAGAGGCTCTTGAATAGATCATAAAAAAATACATTCTTTATCTCAAGTAGACATGTACAAATTATCGGCACCAACAATTTCTTAACATTATCTTTCTTCTTGAGTCCTTTGATATCACCTCCTCTTTTCCATGTGTCTTTAATTTTCTTAGCATTTTTTTGCTCCCAACACAGAGAGACCAATAGTAATGTCATAAATGGCCATTTGGACGGAAGCTTTAATGACCCTCATCGCTACTCACAAAAGTAGCACATTGTCTTTGTGAACTGTGTTATGCCAATTGACCTGATGGCCCACAGCACAGGAAATAGCATTCTGTTCTGACTGTAGGTCTCTAACGTGCACTGTGGATTTCACAAGAAATTAAGCTGCCTGCTGTAGGTTCTCTGCCAGTACTTCTGCAGACTTCAAATTGCTGTGCTTTCCTGCAGGGGGGGTCCCTGCATACTATAAATAACTAAATTGTAGCTGCTAACTATGAGGTTGGAGCTTTCAATGCATCAAGAAGTGCCTTAGAGGGACTGAGCCCCGGTGGTGTAGTGGTTGAGTGGGGAACTGTGGCCCATGGGCTTGGCGGGCTTGGCGGTTCAAATCCAGCAGCAGCTCTCCAGGAGCAAGGTTGGGTAGCTCCCATGACCACCAGAGGGCAGTGATGCCCCCCCAAAAAACTAACAAACAAAAAGGAAGTGCCTTAGAAGAAAGAAGAAAGGTCTGGCATTCTAGTTCTAGAAAAATCATCTCCCTCCTACTCCCACCACCGGAGAGCAGTGATGCCCCCCCCCCCAAAAAAAAATCATCTCTTGGAGACTCTATGGGACATACTCAAGTCTGACCCATAAGGAGTCATCATGATCAGAAACTCCATAGCAGCTGGCCTTTTGATTCCCTGAAGGAAGAACCCATCACCCACGTTTCCCATGTACAACTTCTGTGATCCACTCTCCTCATTTTATAGAGGGAAGGCTCTGGCTAAAGTCAGAGAATTGACTAGGGATGGACTTCTCATTCCCTATTTGTGTGTGTGGATGTGTACAAGGGGAGGGGTGTCAATTTCCTTTGCAGTTTACTCAAGCGATACCCCAAGTCTCTTATCAAGTTAAAACCTCAATCCCGGGAGTGACCAACAGCTCAGGCCCAATCATAACAAAGTTGTCAGACCCTATCTCCCCCTGGTGGTGGTTACATGGTATGACTTCTTGTCATCGCAAGACAGGGTCCTCCGTTGCCACTCCTAGCACCCTGTGAAACACTGCCAGGCCTTGTGCCATCCTCCCAGTCACGACTGTTTGAGCTCCTGGGTGCAGTGACTGGGACCATCCATCTCGCTGGAAGTCTTCCTCTTTTTCACTGTCCTGCCACTCTGCCCAAAGCAGGATGTGCTTCTCTAAGAGTTGGTCCCTCCTGGTAGCGGGTCCAAAGAAAGCAAGATGACGTCTGCCCGTGCTTGCTTCTCAGCAGCTGCGCGGCTGTGCTTCTCCGCGGAGAGGTCTGCCCGTCCTTCCGCAGTCCCTGACACATTCGAAGGTCTTCCCAACACCAGAATTCAAAGGCGGCCACTCTTCCCTGACCCTTGCTCACTTCCAGCCTCGCACGCATCTGAAGCTGTTAAAATGCCGGAGCCTTGAGCAGGGGCACCTTCGTCTGCAGAGTGACATCTTTACGTTTTAACGACCGAAGGAGCGCCTTTGCCCCAGTCTAGCGTTGGAGTTCTTTGGTGCTGTTTCTATTGCATTGATCGCGGATCTCTGTGGCCGTACACCCACAGAGAGCTGCCAGAAATGTAAGGGAGATTAGGAAGAGGATATGGCAGGCGGGATATCTTTTACAGATGCCAGAGGGATCATGACTGAAAGCACAGAACACCAGAAAGATGTTTACTGGGGTTTTATTGACTGTGGTGCAAAGACTGTGTGGGTCATAACATTACAGATGACATGGTGAAGAATGATCCGATTCTGTAACGGGCGAATGGTAGTGTTGGACTTCATCTAACTTCATGGAGCAGGAGAATCTGCTTTGGTATCCCCCCAAGCTGATCCCTGTGAGGTGGAAGTCAGATAAATCTTCGCTCTCCATCCTTTGTTACCAACTCTCAGACCAGGTATCCTCCCACACCTTTAGTATTTCTCTACTGGGTCCAGTACTTCCTTGCTTAGAACCACAGACCATACTCATAGGACTTCCTTGATCAGAACCACAGACCATACTCCTAGTTGTATATTTATTTTTTTTGGGGGGGTGGGCATCACTGCTCTCCGGTGGTGGGAGTAGGAGGCCCAGCCCCACTGCTGGAATTGAACCTCCGTCCCAGTGGGCTGCAGTCCCGCGCACAACCACTATGCCACCGGGGCTCAGCCCTAGTTGTATATTTATTAAGAACAGCATCTATGATGTCCCCCTCAGTCTGTATGGAATGAGTGATGACACTGTCGGGTGGCTCAGTTCTGCTAAGTGAATTTTTTTTGGGGGGTGGGGGTGGGTATCACTTCCTCTGGTGGTTGTGGGCGCCACCCAGTGCCACTCCTGAGAGCCATGGCTGGATTTGAACCACCAAGCCCACGAGCTGCAGTCCCACACTGTGTTAGTCTGGGTAGACTAGAGGAACAAATTTAAGGACACGCATATCGATGTAAGGAAAGGGTTTATATACAAAAGGAATGGGACATGGAGAAAGCATTCCAGCCCAGTCCAGTCCAAAGTCATAAGACCGATATTAACCCATATGCCCGAAATCAGTCTATAAAGTCTTCTTCCGATTCATGAAGTCACAGGTCAGTGGGTGCAGAATCCCAGTGCTGGCAGGGCATCTCGCCTCCAGGGCTCAGGGTCCATCAACAGCAGATGCAACTCATCGCTGGCAGAGGTCTCCATTTGGCCGCCCCAGCTTCAGAGGTCTGGTTCCACCAGGGCAAAGCTGTGTGGTCTCTCCACCGGCTCCTCCAGCTTCTCGAACGCTGCCAGCTTGTCTTGTCCATGATTCATCGTCTCTGTAACTCCCAACAACTGGGAAGATAGCTTCTCATCTTCATGAGGGAAATATCATGAGATTTCCCAGAAGTCTCAGGAGAAAGTCATACCCACATAGAGGCCTCATTGGCTACTCAATGGCTATCTCCAGATTAACAGGCTAGACTCCACCCCTACATTTCAATCGTAAAATTAACATAAGCATATGACTGCCACACGCACTCAACCACTTACGACACTGGGGCTCAGCCCGCTAAGTAGATTTTATAGACCCTCTTTGCACAATAACACAGCCCCTCTGTGGGCTAACCTGGCCAATCCTTTTGTAAGTGCATTGCATAATCACTGACCTCTTACATAATAACTGAACTTTTTGTGCTGGGACTAGCTTTTTCCCAGAGTAAAAGTCACAAGCTTCTTCAAAGATTAGGGCAACTGTAACAGGGTACATGTAATAACAACAACAGCAAAAACGGATGCCTTTTTTTTCTTTCCCAGACCATGAGCAAAAAGCCATAGAGTTCACCACAACTACAAAGCCTCAAAGTAATGGAGTCAGTGCATTTAAGAAAAACTAATTGCAACTCAAGAGTAAGACTTGGTGATATCGGGCTGAGCCCCGGTGGCGTAGTGGTTGTGCGCGGGACTGCGGCCCACTAGGATGGAGGTTCAATTCCAGCTCCCAGGAGCAAAGGCTGGGCCTCCTACTCCCACCACCAGAGGGCAGTGATGCCTAAAATTAAAATTAAAAAAAAAAAGATCTTAAAAAAAAAAAAAAAAAGACTTGGTGATATCTGATCAACTGATAGTCTCACCCACCTTGCTGTTACCAGGACCCAGTCAGGGGAGTTCATTTCAAGGAAGAGGGTCAGAGATCAGGTATTCAAAATAGATATATCTGGGAGGGGAAGAGTGGGCCAGCAGACTGGACTACAGACAGATGTTAGCTTGGGTGAAAGGGGGGGGGGTGGTGGTAATATCCAAGAAAAAGGAGAAGGGAAAAGAAAGGGAGGAAAACAGGGCAAGTCATTGGGAGGTGTGAAAAGTTGTTGAAGGAAAAAAAAGATTGGATCTCTAAGCCCTCACTTAATTCACAATAAAAAGATAAATAAAACATAGTTCCAGAGGACGAACAAGACAAGATAGGTTGTCCTTGAGGTTTGCCAGGGAATTAACAGAAGTCCTGAGTTTGAGACATAAGACACTTAAGCTGCGAGTGGATGACTATCCACCACGCATCAGTCTGTTTGTCACACTGTGGCGGCTTGTGTGTTGCTGTGATGTGGAAACGATGTCACTGGTATTTCAAGTGCCAGCAGGGTGAACCGTTTTCAGCAGTTTCTAGAGCATGAACAGACAGGGAAGAAGGCACTAGCTGCCCACTTTGGAAAGAGGAGCCTCTGAAAACCTCATACAGGGCTTCAGAACATTGCCCCAAACCAAAGCCTAATGAATGGAAACCATGGGGTGGGGATGGGGGGCGGGGGGTGGGGTGCAGGGCTGGGCAGCGCTTTGTCTGCTGTGCATAAGGTCACTGTGGGTAGAACCCACTCCGTGGCCCCTCATAGCAATAGCAGGGTAATAAAGTAGGGCTGCTGAGTCAGAAGCTCCAGGTCAGTTCTGGGCTGGAAACCAAATGTGGAACGGTGTGCACAGAGTAGGTGCTTTCTCCTTGGAACACTGATCTAAGGAGAGCAGGGGACTGAAACCCGGCCCTGGGGATGAACGATCACTTCAGAGTGGGGATCTGAAAGCAGAGAATTAAGAAGCACATCAGTTTACCTTCTAAGTCGAGGCTAGTCATAGCAAGCACATGCTGGAGCTGATAGTGATAGGCGTCATTAGGAGAACAGATGACCACATCTTACAACAGGAAGATGGACAACACGCTAAAAACACAAGAAAAAGGCATTCTCAGATCACTTGATTATAACAGTTCAATGGAACACTCCTCAATGACAGATTTTTAAGACCGAGGGATTTACGAGAACATACTAGTGAGAATAAAAACACACCACGTAGGTTAGGAGAGAAAAGATGTATTTTGTACTTTAGGAAAGGATGATTAAAAAGAGAATTATGAAACTTCCTCAAGAAGGCAAAACCCCTATAAACTTATGATAGAATTCTTTAGAGCCACCCTCTGTTCTTTCTTGGGGGTGTGGGGGGGGGCGTCACTGCCCTCTGGTGGGAGTGAGAGGCCCAGTCTTGCTCTTGGAGAGCTGCTGCTGGATTTGAACCGCCAAGCCAGTGGGCCGCAGTCCCACACACAACCACTATGGCACGGGGGCCAACCTCTGTTCTAAACTCAGCATGGTAACTTGTCTAATCTTCACAATCTACTTCGTTTTTTATTAAATTGAATTAGAACAGGTGCAGTTTATATTTGATCTTCTTCTTCTGTTTTAGATATTTAACTTTGTATTCCATAGTCTACTAATCCAACCTCTCAATAGTTTGCCCCTTCCCCACTCCTTGATCTCCCTCCTCCCTCCTGTGGATCACACCTCATCATGTCAACCAACACCCATCAAGCTTTGGTCCAGTGCTTTGCAGGCAAACTGGGGCTCTCTCTGGGCCAGATGGAGCTCTATTGGTACACCCATGTGGTTCCGAAGTAAAATTGAAACACGTGAAAGGTTATAGTATTCAGATGATGGTGACTTCATTTGTTTGTAAAAATATATGTAAGACTCTCCAATAATTTTTAACTTGCTATGAGGCACAGAAGTGGCTCTTCTGTCTCAAAAGTGTGCTGGCCCCTGTTCTAGCCCACTGCTCTAGTCTCCCTCCCTTGCCCTACCCAACTTTGGCCATTCCAAAGTCTACTCCATGGGATTTTGGTTTTGTTTGTTTGTTTAAAATCACTTGATTGGGGGCTCGTACACAATCCATACATACATTATCACAATCCATACATACATTCATTGTGTCGAGCACGTTTGCTACACTTGATCTTAGCCAAAAGGCGGAGAAGCGATGTGTCGAGCACATTGGTACATTTGTTGTCATCATCATCCTCAAAAACATTTTCTTTCTACTTGAGCCCTTGGTAACAACTCCTCACTTCCCCCCCTCCCAACCTTTGATCATTTATAAATTATTATTATTTTGTCATATATTACACTGTCCAACATCTCTCTTCACCCACTTTTCTGTTGTCCATCCCCCAGGGAGGGGGTCATATGTAGATCATTGTGATCTGTTCCCCCTTTCTCCTTCTACCTTTCCCTTACCCTCCTGGTATCAGCTACTCTCATTATTGGTCCCTGAGGGGTTCATCTGTCCTGGATTCTGTTTTCAGCTTTTATCTGTACATCCTCTAGTCTAACAGGATTTGTGAGGTAGAATTGGGATCATGATAGTGGGGTGGGGGGAAAAGCACGAAAGAACTAGTGCAAAGTTATATATTTTCACCAGAGCTACACTGCACCCTCACTGGCTCATCTCTTCCTTGTGACCCTTCTCTAAGGAAAGGTCCAGTTGCCTCTACGTGGACTTTGCATCTCCACTCCGCACTCCCCCTCATTCACAATGATATGAATTTTTGTTCTTTGATGCCTGATATCTGATCCCACCAACATCTCATGATCACACAAGCTGGTGTTCTTCCTCCATGTGAGCTTTGTTGCTTTTGAGCTAGATGACTGCTGTGTATCTTCAAGCTTTTTAAATTTTATTTTATTTTTAATCATTTTTTTGTGTTTTTGGGCATCACTGCCCTCTGGTGGTGGGAGTAGGAGGCCCAGCCTTTGCTCCTGTGAAGCCGCTGCTGGAATTGAACTTCCATCCCAGTGGGCTGCAGTCCCACGTACAACCACTACGCCACCGGGGCTCAGCCCCTTCTTTTTTCTTTTTTAATTGTTTTACTGGGGGCTCATACAACTCCCATCACAATCCATACGTATATCCTTTGTATGCAAAGCACATTTGCACATTTGTTGATATCATCATTCTCAAAACATTTTCTTTCCACTCAAGCTCCTGGTATCAGCTCTTCATATTTCCTTTCCCTCCCTGCTTCTCCCTCCCCCATGAATCCTCGATAATTTATAAATTATTATTTTGTCATATCCTACACTATCCGATGTCTCCCTTCACCTACTTCCCTGTTGTCCATACCCCAGGGAGGAGGCCAAATGTAGACCCTTGTAATTGGTTCTCCCTTTCTACTTCATCTTCTTTCCACCCTCCTGGTATCACCACTTGTACCACTGGTCCTGAAGGAATCGTTTGTCCTGGATTCCCCATGTTTCTGGTTCTTATCTGTACCAGTGTACATCCTCTGGTCTAGCTGGAATTGTAAGGTAGAATTGGGATCATGATAGGGTGGGGGAAGAAGCATTAAAGAACTAGGGGAGGCTAAGCCCCAGTGGCGTAGTGTTGTGCTTGGGAGGAAAGGCTGGGTCTCCTACTCCCACCACCAGAGAGCCGTGATGCCTATTAAAAAAAAAGAACTGGGCTGAGCCCTGGTGACGTAGTGGTTGTGCGCAGGACTGCGGCCCACTGGGATGGAGGTTCAATTCCAGCAGTGGGGCTGGGCCTCCTACTCCCACCACCAGAGAGCAGTGATGCCCCCCCCCCCAAAAAAAAAAAGAACTAGGGGAAAGTTGTATATTTCACTGTTGCTACACTATTCTGACTGGCTTGTCCCCTTCCTGCAACTCTTCTGTAAGATGTCATTTTACCTACAGATGGGCTTTGGACCCCATATCTGTGTCCCCTAATTTATAATAATTTTTAGTTCTTTGATGCCTGATACCTGATCCCTTTGACACCTCATGGTCACACAGCCTGATCCGTTTCTTCCATTTGGGCTTTGTTGCTTCTGAGCTAGATGGCTGCTTGTTTACCTTTACACCTTTAAGACTCCAGACACTATATCATTTTATAGCCAGACACCATCAGCTTTCTTTACCAAATTTGCTTTTGTACACTTTTGTCTTCAGTGATCGTGTCGGGAAGATGAGCACCATGGAATGTCATTTAACAGAACAAAGTGTTCTTGCATTCAGAAAGTATTTGAGTGGAGGTCCAATGCCCATCTGCTGCTTTAATACTAATCCTATAAGTCTATGCACATAGATCTATTTTCTATCATCACATATAACTCTACTTACCTATGTACATGCTTGCATTTAGACCTCTATAAATGCCTTTTGCCTCCCAGTTCTTTCTTCTATTTCCTTTAACTTTTCTCTTGTCCCACTATCATGCTCAGCCAATTGGGTTTCAGTAATTTCTCTCTGCTACATTATGCTTGATCAATCCCTATCACATTTCTCACACTCACCTTGTCATTGGTTTTGGATCACTTGTTCCCTTATCCCTGGGTTGGTCAACATCACCTCCTTTGCCCCACCTCCCCTTTCCCCCCAGAATTATCAGTCCCATTGTTTTCTCCTATAGACTATTCATCCAGCCTATCTTATCGAGATACACTTGCAGAAATAATATATACAAAAACTCCCAAAAATCACAAGATGAAGCGACTAAAGAAAGCAGAATGATGACGATAAAAAAACCAATGTTCAGAAAAAATATATAAATAAGTAAAAAATAAAAATATCAAAAGAAAAACACTAGTTCAAGGTTCGTTCGTTGACCTCCAGGAGTGTCCCTGGTTGAGTCCAATGGGGTACCCAGGAGCCCTGGTGGTGTAGTGGTTATATGTTGGGCTGCCTCCACTGGGTCCGCTGTTCAAAACCACCTGATGTAGTGTCACTCCCATAAACGGTTACCACTATTACTTTCCTCTTGTCCCACTATCATGCTCAGCCTTGGATTGTTTATCCCACCTATCTTATCTAGATGGACCTATAGAGATAATATGCACAAAAACAAGACAGAGCAAAGCAACAGCAAATAAAATCAACCACAACAAAAGATAACCCTGTAAATAGTTCAAGGTCTATTGGTTGACCTTTAGGAGTGCTTTCCGGTAGAGTCTGATAGGCTGCCCTGGCCTCAAGTCTATTTTTGGAATTCCCTGGGGCGTCATCGCTCTCCTTCCCTTGATGTTCTGTTGCACACCCTTAGTGTTTCATCTTAGTGTGGAAGAGGTCTGGGGGCACAATGACTGTGCTGTGTCTCCAGCGGGGTCCCTGTAGGGCCGTGAGTCAGTGAGGGATGGCTTTTCTCATAGTGGGGCCGGCCCTATGGTCCTCTCTAGCCCCATGGTCCTTTCTGTGCATTGGCTTCTGTGGGCGGGAATATCCTGCTCAGGGTGTGGTGGACCAGGATGTAATTCCACTCTCTTCCTCTCCCTTCACTAGTTCCCGTGGGCTCTGATCAGACGTGTCCTCGGAGCACAAGGTTGGGGTTTTAGCCGACACTCCTCATGCTTGTTTAGAAATGAGTGTAGAAATGAGTTTATGAAAACGACTCCCCAAAGCGCTAAGCACCGTCATCATGTTGATTCTGACTTACAGCGCCCCAAGAGCGACAGGGTAGAACTGCCTCTTGACCGGACTGGACGCACAGAACAGCTGGTGGTTTCCGAACTGCTGAGAACGCCTCCCTTAGGTAGGAGGGAAAAAAAGTTTTTGCTAATTGCCTGCCCTGAGAAAAGATGGTTCCAAAGAACATACGCAAGATGATGACTTCACGTGGATTCCCGTTCTGTACCAACAAACTAACGCGTTGCCTTTAAGAAAGATGGCATCAGTCTGGCTTCGACGCCCTCTTCCAAAATGGCCGACTTAATGCTGTGATTCCGTAGGCCTGGAGCTCTTCCGGACTTACGAGGGGGCGGGGTCCATTGAGTAAAGTCTTGCGTGCTTACGCCTGCGACGGAGGCGCGCCTCAGGACGCAGGCGCGGGGAGGGGGTGGGGGGAGGAGGGAGAGCGGCGAGTAAGATGGAAGATGAGGAGGTCGCTGAGAGCTGGGAGGAGGCGGCAGACAGCGGGGTAAGGAGGAGCCGCCGCCCCGGGGCAGGGCCGGGCGGGACCTGGCGTGAGGGGAGCCTCCGGGGAGCGGGTCTGGGGATGGCTTTCCCCAAGGAAGGGCCCCACACGTCGGACCCTAGGTGGACGAGAGGTCCCTGTCCGTGAGCGCCGTGAAGGCCTCTTAAAGGGGCCGCGTTCGATTTCTTCCACCGCCTCTGCCGGGTGCGCTTCTCTCCACGGCCCCGCTGTCTGTGTCACCCTGAAGCCTCACCAGCCACCCCAGCCCACGTTTCTTGGACCTCTCGCCCGCCCCCGCTCGCTTTTCCCCTTCCTTTGCTGTCGGACCTCGCTCCCTGACCCCCGCCCGAGGCACCATTTTAAAGTTCATGTGCTCTGGTGAGGAGGGACGCACCGTGAGTGCCGGGATTCTGCCCAGCGGGGCGGCGTGTCCGGCCCCGGAGAGACGCCGGGGGAAGCAGCTGAGGGCAGGAAGGGGAATTGAATCCTCTCTGGACCCCTCACCTCTTCAAATACACCCCCCCCCCCGCGCGCGCGAGCCCGGTTTTGCGTCTTCCCCCACGGCGGGCGAGACTGGCAGCCTTAGTGAACTTTGAAACTCACTCAGTAGCGGGTCCACCGGGGACCCTTCCAGAGAACCGAAAACTCAGGCCGGGGAGCCCCAGCCCCGGGAAACCACCGCACGCTCTGAGACGCCCCCCCCCTTCCCAAGGCGGGGTGTTTCGGAGTTTGCCAGTCCGGGTCAGGGCGGGGGTGGGCAGCATATGTAAAATAGTCTGGTTTCCGGGGAGCGGAGAGGGGCGAAGGGCCCGATCGATCCACTTGGCTTTTCGGGTCTTCCTGCCGGCCTTCCTTCCGAAAGCGTAGGGGGGTCGTGCGGTCCGAGCAGGAGCAGCCCATTCCACGGAGCTCGTGGTTCCTGTGGTCATTTCCGAGTTTTGAGTTCCACGGTGAGCCTGGTGGAGGGGCAGAGGGGCCTCGTGTTCTCGTCTGCCCGGGGCCGGCGGGCCAGCGGCTGGCGGGGAGAAGCCCACCGGGTCGGCCGGGCGGAGCCGGAGCTGGCTTCTTCTCCGGGCTGGCGAGCGGTCGCCCCCCGCAGCGTGGGGACGTGGACTGCGACCGGGTGTGGAAGACCGCCGCTCCTCCCTCCGCGTTTCTGCCACGGCGTTCACGTTGGGTCACGTAGCTGGATTGGAAATAGTTGATTTCACAGTGGGCGTGTGAAGGATTCGTTCGTTTGGAGGGTGTTGACCAAAAACGTCGATCCATCTTTTTCTTGCGGTTTGGCCTGACTAGGGAGCGATACGTGAAGACTTTATAGGGAGCCACAGGTATGAGCTAGGCTTTCCTTCAGCACGCCTTTTTTGAGTGTGGTGTGGTGGGCTGTGCGCTTCCCAGGAGCCCGCCCAAGGAATGCAGACTTTCCCGCAGGTGCCTTGCCTTCCGCACGCTCCGGGGGGAGTCAGCCAGACAGCTCGCCTGCCGCCACCACCTCCCTGCAGAAAAGCCTCGAATTTGAAAATCTGAATGCCAAGGTTCTTGGAGATTTTATATCCATTTGTTGCTGCTGCTGTTTTTCGTTTTTTCCTTATTTTAGACCATGGGTTTCTCGGATTAAAGAAGAAAATGAAAGTCATGTTCTGAAGAAATCAGGGATTATTTAAATGTTTCAGAATGGGTAGTCCAGTCTTCCATTTTACAGCTGAATACATTCCAGGTGATTAAGATTTGTTTTAGATCTTTCTAATGCTTGTCTATTATTTAGTCCAACCCATTAAAAGTGCCAGATACAGAGATGGAACACAGTTCTTGCCTCATTGACATTAAGAACATTACTTGCCAAAATTCAAATTCCCATGTACATCTTTTTTCCCCTTTAAATGTGTTTTTTATTTAATTATAGACTTTTTTGGGGGGGGGGGCATCACTACCCTCTGATGGAAGTGGGAGGCCCAGCCTTGCTGCTGCTGGATTTGAACTGCCAAACCAGTGGGTCCCAGTCCCACACTCAACCACTAAGCCACTGGGGCTCAGCCAATTAGAGACTTTTTAGACACCTATTGACATGTTCAACTTCTTTATCTTTTAGAGTGCCCTGATGGTGTAGTAGTTACAGGGCTTAGTTGCTAACTGAAGAATGGGGTGGAAATCCACCAGCTGCTTTGTTAGGGGGGAAATGGGGTAGTTCTATTCTGTGTGTGTGTGTGTGTTGAGGGGGGAGGTGTTTTGTGGTCCCAGTGCGTTGAAATTGACCAGAGGCAAAATTTGGTCTTTATCCCTTATTTAATGAAATCCTCGAGACCTATGAAGGCATTAACTTCCTCTTTTGATAAGGAAACAAGTTGAGGGAGTAACCTCTTTTGGTCTAGTTAGTAAGTGGGAAAGCCAGGGTTCGACCCAAAGCTGCATTCTGCCTCTAGTCAGTTCTTGGGACTCATATGTGAAAGTTGTCTTGAGTTTGACGCTCTTGAATTTCACAAAGGGTGTGCTTTTGACTGTTGAGAAAAGGGAACCTGGGAGGAGCAGGGTGAAGCCCTCCGTCCCCAGCCCTGGGAGGGCAAGTAACTGCAGCTCTCCATTGTAGCCAACTGCATATGTGAAAAAAACCTTTGCTTCAAGTTACAGCAGTCTCCCAGCTGGTATAGGGCACCCAGTGTTGTCAGAACAGCTACCACCACTAAACTAGCCATGGAGCATTAACTATTTGAACTAAGCGAACCATCAAACTCCAAGTGATCCAGAAACATTTTGCACTCTTGAAAGTAGGGGGTTTGGGGACTCTTGCAGTGCCACACAGCCCACAAAAATTGGCCCCGTGCTGGGTTTTCTGACATGCTGTCCATCTGACGTCATATTTCCAAAATAGTTTCAGAACACTCAGTGCCAAGTTGTATTGTGTTGTTCAGTGAAAGATTGACTTTGAGAAACACTTCTGTAAATAGATCGCATTTTTATTTTAGTGAGCATGTCACCATGAGGCAGATTTGACTCAGTGGCATTGCGGCTGAACGCTGACTGGGTGACTCACTTTGGTCATGTTATCAGGAGGGACCAAACATGCTTGCTAAAGTGGAGGTTCAGTGAAAAAGAGGAGTGAGATGCATTGGCACAGTACCTGCAACAGTGGCGGCAAGCATGGCAGCAATGGTGAGAGTGGCTTGGGGCTGGGCAGCGTTTTATTCTGTTGTGTGTGGAGCCCCTGTGAGTGTGAACCTGCCCATGATACCTAACAGCAAATTGAATTAGCATTGATCCAAATGATACATTGTATCCTTCGTGGTAAGCCGGTCTCCAGAGACAGACAGCTTTGTAATTGAGAGACATCTTTGAGCTTCAGAAGAATTATACCAACACTCAGCTCAGTTTCTGATAGTTTGAAGCCAACTTATATTCAGCGTAGATCTGTATAAAGGTTTGGCCTATCCCTTCTGGTTGGCATGAGTTAACCAATACTTGAGAAAACAGATAGATATGTAAGTGGAAGTAGTGCTGGTTGTATGCTGACTCTGACTTTGGGGGACTATAGCACAGAGTAGAACTGCACTATGGTTTCCTAACACGGAATCTTTAAAATAAACTTGATAGCAGTGGGGAGGGAGTACATGTTACAGAATTAGATCCTTCAGTCTTTCTCCCACTGAGCTGCTGATGCATTTGAAACACCAACCTTTTAATTAGCAGCTTGTATGCTGGAAGTAAACTTATAGTTATCATGATGCATTGCAAACCTCTCTCATTTCCCCACATTGCAAGTGGTGCCTCTGTGTTAACTTTCCACCTCCAT
The DNA here is from genome assembly GCA_004026705.1 of Nesogale talazaci. Taxonomy (NCBI): domain Eukaryota; kingdom Metazoa; phylum Chordata; class Mammalia; order Afrosoricida; family Tenrecidae; genus Nesogale; species Nesogale talazaci. The sequence continues at coordinate 31,216 of PVJH01013383.1, read as the reverse complement.
TGAGACAGTCATCTAAGCATTCCTCTCATTGTTTGGGGGAGGTGCACGTGTCTGTAGGAAGACACAAGTAAATATTGAGTCCCTGTCTATGTAAGGAACCATGCTGGGCAATGGGCAGGGATTGGATTGCTAATTGCAAAGGCAGCAATACCACTCACTCCAGAGAAGGGAGATGGGGACGTCTGCACCTCGAAGAATGTGCAGGCTCGAGCCTTAGGACACGGTTCTCCCTTACTCTGTAAAGCCACTGTGAGTTAGAATGGTCTCAGTGACGGTGGACTGTTTGTTTTTTTAAAACTGTGTATTAAACACTGACAGGTAAGCCAGTAATTGAAGCATAATCAGGGAACCGTGGCTGGGATCAGAGGTCTTACAGAGGAGATGATGCCTTAATTCAGATATAATGGACCAGTTGAAATAAGCAGCGCTTGGTCTGGGGGGACCAGGTAGAGAGTGTGAGCCCAAGACACACACCAAGGCAGGGCTGAGGCAATGAGAGCAGCGTGGCAGTGTTGGGAGAGTTACAAGTGTTTCTCCTGGCCAGGAGGGTAGAGGGTTGGCAGGGCTGAGTGGGAAGAGAGGAGGCCAGAGAGGTGTGCAGGGGCTGGTGAGGAATGGCACTGGGAACCCAGTGCTGGAGAGTTTGGACTTTGTCCTGAAAGCAGTGTTTTGAGCTTTGAAGGGTTTTTGCCAGAGGAGTGACTTAGATGTTAACTTTGGAGCTGAGAGCCTGATTGGCTGTCTGTTCTAGAGACAGGCCATTCCCCCTGAAACACAACTCTCCCCCCTTGCCCTTGGCGCTTTCCAGAGTGGCTGCCGTCACGGGACGTGCCAGTGAGCTTCCTGTGCCCACCTCACAGGAAAGGCGGTGCTCGCAGAGTTGTGGGATCAGATAGCATCCCATCCCAGGTGCTCTGTGCCTGAAAGGACCTTCTGGAGCATACCCTGGTCCTTTTGAAAAGCCTCAAGCCCAAGGGGCTGCGATGCCTTCAGAGCCCCTTTCGATAGAGAAAATGCCAGTTTGAACGTGATTGTGCCACGTTGGCAGCCTCTGGGACTCTGGAAAATGATGGGTCTCTGCCGTGGCTTCAAAGGAAGGAGGATAATGCGCTTTTCACCAGTAACTTCTCAGCTTTTTTCACTGAGGTGGTATGGGCCCTGTTCCAAGCAGGGTGTGGGTGTTTGAGGGAGCTGCCATGGTTGCATTGAGTGGGGACTGTCAGGGCTGTTCGTGAACACCAGGAGGGAATACCGTGTATCTTTGTAAAGCTTGTGCTGAAATTCTGGGAGAGAGGTTGCCGTTGTCTAGCTCTGATGACACAAGCATGTGTTCTTGGAGGCAGCCCCATCTTCCCAGTTTCCATTTCTATACCGGGTAGCCCCTTGCAGGCAGCAGCTATGTCTGGCTGTATCTGGCGATAGCCTTCCGGAAGGTGTGTGTAGTGTATTCTTTCCTGCTTCTGTTGAGTAGAATTTTTTTCCCCATCAGGATAAGCACTGACTTGTTGGTTTCCTAGGAGAAGGCTGAGTTTAGTGACTTAAATCTGTGGCCAGAGTACAAAATGCAGTGTTTTTTTGTTTTGTTTTTTTTTAGTGGTAACCATAGAGATTTCTCTTTCCGAGTGTTTTTAACTCTTAGGCTGTGCCAGGTATCTTCAACATCTTCCTCTATGCAGGGAAGATTGAGGTTAAAACCAGTAACCACAGAAATTAGCATTAAGTCCCCACAGTGATCTGCAGATACAAAATCATAGGTCTGACCAGGAGGCACTTGAGTCACTCACAGGAACTTATCTCTGTCCCCCAACAGCTCTTGGTCTTATAAAAGGAACAGGAAATAACAGACCTTTCTGAGAGGAAGGTTGACTATGCACAGTTTTCAAGGCCATTATACAGAAGGCCATAGTTGGGAGGCTGGGAAGGTCAGCACTGTCAGCATCCGTCATAGATCCTGAGAGCCAGATTTTTAGCCCTTGGCTCCTGCCTTCATCAGTTCTGTTTCTGCTGCCTTGTTGCTCCTGGACACTCACCTGCCCTCTCCCACATCTGGCAGGTTCTTTCTGAGTGACCTTCCGGGATGGTATATTGTGAGTGCATGTTATGTTCTGGTGGCTTAAGAGTTGGGCTGCTAACTGCAAGTCAACACTTAAAAACCACCAGTTGCACCTCAGAAAAAAGATGGGGCTTCCTACTCATAATCTCACGGGACTGCGACCTAGTGGCTTGGCGGTTCAAATCCAGCAGCAGCTCTCCAGGAGCAAGGCTGGGCCTCCCACTCCCACCAGAGGGCAGTGATTTCCCACCCACCCCCCCAAAAAAAAGAGTTATAGTCTCAGAAAGCCCAGGGGTCGTTCTACCCTGTCCAGAGTCACTCGGAGTAGTCACTATGCGTCAGCACCCACTTGATGACAATGGGATATCACATAGACGAAAAGACTGCATTTTTAAATCATTGTCCATTCAGTCCTCAGTGGCCACTTGGAAGTGTAGGCAATGTCATCCCCAGTGTCCAGGAGAGGAAACCACGGGGTCATCCCAGTCCAGGCTGCTGGGCCCAAGCCTATACTCTTAAGGAACTTTGCTGGACAATGTGTATACAATTACATCTTACCAGAGAATTAACTACTGTAGTTACATGTTTTAAGCTGCTTAGTTGCTAGTTTCCTTTTATGAAATGCATTTATTTCCATCTGGCAAAAGTTGCTGCCTTATGAACTAGCCTAGTTGATGAGCTAATGAATTGTGTCTTTAAAAAAAAAAAAAAGTGGTGCTGAGCCCCGGTGGCGTAAATGGTTAAGTGCGGAACTGCAGCCCGCAGGCTTGGCGGTTCAAATCCAGCAGCTGCTGGATAGCGCCTGCGACTACCAGAGGCTGTGGTGGCCCACCAAAAAAAAAAAAAGTGTCTTTGAGAGACTTGAACTCCGTGCTCAAGAACCAAAGGGATACTGCTGCCTTCAGTTACTATTAAGAATGGTAGTTGAGGGCTGAGCCCTGGTGGTGTAGTGGTTGTGCGCGGGACTGCGGCCCACTGGGATGGAGGTTCGATTCCAGCTCCACGGAGCAAAGGCTGGGCCTCCTACTACCACCACCTGAGGGCAGTGATGCCCCCCCAAAACAAACAAACAAACAAAAGAATGGTAGTTGCAAGTGAGATGCTGGTTAAACCCTTGATCATAAATCCATTGAGGCTGAATTGATTCCAGCTCACGGTGACCCCATGTGACAGAATAGAACTGTTATTCTAGTGACTGCTGGATAGTCTTGAACCTAACCATCCTGTAGGTTAACAGCTGATCGCAAAGTACAAGTGCTACCAGCAAACAGACTTGACCACAAATGAGAAATGAAATTTTAATGTCTGGCCACACATAAAGAAATGACAAATTGAGCTGAGCCCTGGTGGCGTAAGTGGTTGAGTGCGGGACTACGACCCGCGACCTTGGCGATTCAAATCCAGGGGCAGCTCTCAGGAGCAGCACTGGGTAGCTCCCACGACCATCAGAGGCAGTGATGCTCTCCCCCCCTACCCCTAAAAAAAAAAAAAGAAAGAAATGACAAATTATTTTTGCTCAGGCGTGCTTGAAACTATTGAACAATTCAGCTGTCTCTTTTTTTGGCTAGGGGAGGGGGCGGGCATCACTGCCCTCTGGTGGTCGTGGGAGCTACCCAGTGCTGCTCCTGAGAGCCGCTGCTGGATTTGAACTGCCAAGCCCGCAGGCCGCAGTCCCGCACTCAACCACTACGCCACTGGGGCTCAGGCCCAATTCATCTGTCTTGTTGCTGTTTGCTTTCCCCTGACTCATGGTGACCCATGTACAAAGGGATCAAACCACAGTCGTCAGGGTAACCAACAACCAACAAATATCATGGGCTTGCAGGCCTTATTTTATGGCTATAATATATAAAAATTATAGAGAATAATATATAAAGTCATAGAGAATAAGAGGAATAGGAGCGAATAAAATAAAGGCTTCAGATACATTTCATGGTAACATGCTCGCCTCAACTCCTCTTGGTGGTCCATGTGGGAATGGGAGATGAGGAGTGGGGAGAGGGAAGGGAGGGGAGCCTGGAGGAGTATTGTTTGGGGGCTTTTATAGGTAGCCATTAGTCATGCATATTCAGGAGTTACATACATCACAAGGTGGGTGGTGATCACCCTAAAGTCCCTGAGCTCACAGGTGAGGAAACCTAATACCTGCATTGGGGGAAGGCAGGAGGGGGGGGGGTGCCTTGCAGGAGGAGATAATCAAAGAATGTCTGCTTCTACAGGAGGACAGAATCAACCATTTGCTCGTTTTAAGGCAGCATAACTTTAAGAGGAGAAACTGTGGAAATGATATTTAAAGTAGGAGAATGTGCTTGGACTTTATCTCTAATTTAGCTTTCCAGATTCCTGTGTTATAAGTTGGGAGATACGTCCTGGTCATCTTTCCTGCAGTGTTAGTTTCTTAGACACAGTGATCCAAGGGGTTTTCATTGGCTGATTTGTAGAAGTAAATTGCTAGACCTTTCTTCCAAGTTCTTAACTCTGTGAACTCTGCAGAAGCCTGTCCTGCATCATTGATGGAAGTACCTGACTGCACTCGAGGTGAATGGACCAGAAATTGACCCAGGTCTCCTTTTAGAACCAGGGTCCTGAAACTACAGCCACCTGCGGCCTGCTAAGGACATTTATCCGGCCTTTACCCGGCCTGCAGGATGTTTTTGTGCCACTGCTGTCCTGCTTAGCAGCCAACTCATTCAGGGACTGCACTGAATTTTTTTTTTTTTAACTGTAGTCTGGCCCTCCAACGGTCTGAGGGACAGTATTTAAAAAGTTTGAGGACCCTGTTTTAGAAGGTATAAATGTTACCACTGAACCACTACTGCCCCTGCCTGCTATTTTAGCAGCCCTATAAGCCGTTCTTTAGGTAATGCAGTGGTCATGAGTTCGGCTGTGATCTGTCAGGTCAGCAGTTCAAGACCACTAGACACTCCAAGTGAGAACGATGGGTCTGTCTGCTCACAGAAAGAGTTACGATCTCAGAAACCCAGAGTCAGTTCTACCCTGCCTTGTACGGTTGCTGTGAGTTGATGTGTAGATTTAATGGCAGTGAGTTTGGTTTGGTTATAAACAGCTCTTTAGAAGTGAGGATGGTACGTGGGTTTGGACTTATGACGGGTCTGATCCCCTCGGCCTCTCATAATGTCCCTTGCCAAAGCACACTGTAACCTCAAACCATTGCCTGGCTTTACCCCGTGGGCTTCAGGCACTGAGGCAGGTTGTACAGTGAAAGAAAAAAAAAGAGGTGAGAATGGTGCCACTTAATTTTCTGCGCTTTGGACATATTGGTGGGAGGAACCAGTCACTGGAAGAGGACATCGTGTTTGGCAAAGCCCAAAACTAAACTCACCGCCAAACGGTTGTTTCCAATGCATAGCAATCCTCCTGTGGGTTCTGAGACAAAATCTTTTTTTTTTTTGGGGGGGCATCACTGCTCTCTGGTGGTGGGAGTAGAAGGCCCAGCCCCACTGCTGGAATTGAACCTCCGTCCCAGTGGGCCACAGTCCCGCGCACAACCACTACGCCACCGGGGCTCAGCCCCTGAGACAAAATCTTTTTAGGTTTATAACTTAGCTGCCTTCAAGTTGATGCTGACCCCATAGTGACCCTTTAGGTGAAGAGTAGAATTGCCCCTGTGAGTTTCTGAGACTAATTAGGTACAGGAGTAGAAACACCCCCCCCCTTTTTTTTTTTTTCCGAGGAACGGCTGGTGGTTTTGAACTGCTGACCTTGCAGTTACCAGCCAACTTGTAACCACTACACTACCAGGGCTCCTCAGGAGTAGAAAGCCTCATCTTTTTCGCATGGAGTAGCTGGTGTTTTCAAACTACTGATCTTGTATAACCCACTACACCACCAGGGCTCTCAGTGCCTAGTAAGTCAAGGGAAAAGAGGAATGCCCTCATGAATTGGATCCAATGGCTGCAACAGTGGATGCAAATGCAGCAGTTTGGAGGATGCCGAAGGACCAGGCAGGCATTGTTTTGTTCAGTTGTACGTAGGGTCCCTGTGAGTCGAAACAGACTCGCAACGTCTAAGAACAACTTAAGCTCCTCCTCCCACCACCAGGGCAGTGATGCCTGAAAAAAAAAAGAACAACTTAAGCAGCCCATAAGGGCTTAACAAAATACCTGTGGCTCAAAGCCACTGGCAACTCCATCTGTTTTGTTTTGTTTTGTTTTTGTTTTGAACTCCATCTGTTTTTTAAAGGTTACAATCTTGGAAATCCTAGGGGACAGTTCTCTGTCCTAGAGGATCCCTATGAGTCACTAAATTGGTGGCAGTAGGTTTTGGAGCTTGTGTCTGTAGCCCTGGACTAGTAGAGTGCAGCACTCAGCGTTAGTATTATGTTCCTTCTGCCTGCTTTTTTAACATTTACATTACCAGTTTGGCTCTGGGGACATCATGTTTGCTACCCTTGGGCATTTACATAAAATCTCATGACTTTGTTTCACATACTTCCCCCCCCCCCCCCCCACACACACCAGAGTGCCTGATGTTCTTTGTGGGGGACAGTGCTTTGCAGTCTCTATTGTGAAAGGACAGAAGGTTGCTTCTTTTTTTTTTTTTTTTTTTTGGCATCACTGCCCTGGTGGTGGGAGTAGGAGGCCCAGCCTCCTGGGAGCTGGAATCGAACCTCCATCCCAGTGGGCCGCAGTCCCGCGCACAACCACTACGCCACCAGGGCTCAGCCCTAGAAGGTTGCTTCTACTACTTCAGCCACCACGTTTTCTCCATTGATGGCAATGGGAAGCAGAAGAAAACGTTGAAATGCCAGGTCTGATTTGGGGGCATATCACTATGTGCCCCACCCTCAACTTCATTTTCCTAATAATAAAATTGTACTGATAAAATTTGCCTTTCCTGTTGACGAGAATTAAAGCACTTTACCAAACCAAACTAAACTTCCTGCCATCTAGTCATTGATGACTTACAGTGACCCTATGGGACAGAGTAGAACTCCCCTGTGGGTTCCCTATCCTGTTCACTATGAGAGGAGAAAGCCTCATGTTTGTCTCATGAAGCAATTGGGTTTTGAGTTGCTGACCTGGAGCTAGTGTAAACGACGCCACCATAGTTTAAAGGCAGGTGTTATATTCAGAGGGGGAATACGCATGCCGCTGTCTGTTTTCTGGAGTCTTGTGCTGATTGGAAGTAGAATCCCAACGTTGCATGTGCGAGGACGCTCTTCCTTTGGATGTCCAGCCACTGATGGTGTGGCTTCTGTCTGGTTCGGGTCAAGAGCTTATATTTTTTTTCTTTTTTTTCTTTTAGGGATCTTTTTCTTGTTGTTTTGAAAGCAACTATACTGTTCTTTCTTAGTGTGTGACAACAGGAAGGGAGAGGCAATGATAAACGGGGAAAGGTTCTACCCTTCCATTTTCTTCTGAGGGAACACTCCTTCCTGAGGAAAAGCTCTGTAGAGCCTCTCCCTAAACACATTGCTTCACGATGGTGTTTTATAGACTTTCTGAGACCTTCCAACCTAGGATTTGTTTCTGCTGAAAGATTATTTCCTTTTGGGTACCTCTTCATAGCTTTAAGGTCTGTCCATGAAAAAAGAAAGTTAACAGAGTAACAATAACAACAATGACGAGGAAGATCTGGACCTTAAAGTCAGTTGTGGTCTTGTTACTTAGGAAACCTGGTCTTGTACCATCTTGGCCTGAGGGTATAGCGGAAAACAGGGTGGTGTTATCACACAACTTTTAACCTGCTTCAGTCATTCCTGCTGCCACTTGCAGACTACTCTGCTGAACCTGTTACTTCCTCTTGGGGTTTTTCTTTCAAATTTTTTGATTACTGTGTCGCCTTGAGCCAGTCCTGACATAGTGACTGTAGCGGGGATGTCATTTAATAGTAAAGTCAGAGGTCACTCAGATAAACATAAGAAACCTGAAGTCTTTGAGGGAGCAGGTCATGCAGAAGCTGGTTGGGGGTTCCCCCCAAACTGAGTGAACAAGCTAGTGCAAATGTGCTGAGGGCTGGAGCATGCTTCTCTTCTCTGAGGACTCTTGGGGCCGATTTGTTATGGAATGGGTCAGGGGAAAGTGGTTGGAGGAGATGAGGTCAGATAGAGTTAGCATCCTAACTAGTGGACCTAGGTGAGTACTACTGTAAAACAAGAAGCTCTGGGAGGGTGTTGAACAAAGGCTAACTTTGGTTTCTAAAAGGCTCATGATGACTTCTGTGCAGGAAAGAAACTGGTTCGTAAGGGTGGGAGGAGCCAGGTGACTGATGAGGAAGCCAGCACAGCTGAGAACTGTTGGTGATTTGGACCAGGATGGTAGCATGCCAGTGAGATTTGCCCATTTAAGGCATGAAAGAGACATCAGAGATAACTCCAGGTCTTTAGCCTGAGCCTGGAATTGCTGAAGTGGCAGTGGAGGGGTGCTGGCGGAGCAGGCTTGGGCAAGTGGCTGAAATCAAGAGGTTGGTTTTGGACTTGGAAGGGTGAAACCCAAGTGAGACATGAGTTGGTGGTTGCAGATCAGGGTTTATGAAACTATGGTGTTAGCTGAGCAGTGAGGTCCTCCGTCCCAGGAGGACAGGAGAGGACTAGGAACCAGCAGTGAGTATTTGTAGGAGAAATCAAATACTGAGTACCACTGGTGATGTAGGTAAAGTAATCTCCACTGGAGTTGAAGGCCTTGCTGAGGTGAGATCTTGCTGGGTCATAGCTTCCTTGGATCCCCTTTCTCTTCTTCCTTCTTCTTTTCCTCTCCAGGGGTTCAGCACCTCTACTTTTTAGGAAGTTCACTGTAAATGCTCATCTGGCTTTTTTCTTTAAAAAAAAATGTAATTTTGGGGGGGTCACACTGGAGCCTTGGAGACATACTCACCACGCTTCCTTGGAGAAGGACTTGCAGAGTGAGAGCTTGCGCCTTTCCCCTTTCTATTCCACCATTCCTCCACCCTCCTGGTATCATCACTCCCACCCCTGGTCCTGAAGGGATCATCTATCCTAAATTCCCCATGTTTCCCACTCCAGTGTACATCCCCTGGTCTAGTTGGATTTGTCAGGTAGGAGTGGGATCATGATAGGGGATGAGAGGAAGCATTTGAGAACTAGAGGAAAGTTGCATATTTCATTGTTACTACCTTGTACTTTGACTGGCACATCTCTTCCCTGCGACCCCTCTGTGAGGGGATGTCGCTTCACCTTTTGATGGACTTTGTGTCCCCAATCTGTACTCCCCCTCATTTATAATGATATAATTTTAGTTCTCTGATGCCTGCTACTGGATTCCTTTGACACCTCATGGTCACACAGGCTGGTGTGCTTCTTTCATGTGGGCTTTGTTGCTTCTTAGCTAGATGGCCACTTATTTATCTATAAGCCTTTAAGACCCCAGAAGCTATATCTTTTGATAACCAGGCACCATCAGCTTTCTTCACCACCTTTGCTTATGCACACATTTGTCTTCAGTGATCATGTCAGGAAGATGAGCATCATGGAATGCCACTTTAGTAGAACAAAATGTTCTTGCACTGAGGAAGTATTTGAGTGGAGGTCCAATGCTGATCTGCTGTCCTAATACTAGCCCTATAAGTATATGCACGTTGATCTATTTCCCATCGTCATATAAATTTATTCACCTATGTACATGCCCATATTTAGACCTCTATCAATGCCCTTTACCCCCCAGTCCTTTCCTCTATTTCCTTTTACTCTTGTCCCACTATCATGCTCAGCCTCCATTTGGGTTTCAGTATTTTCTCTCTGTTACTTTATTTACTCTTGATCAATCCCTATCAGACCTCTCACACCCACCTTGTTCCTGATTTTGAATCACTTGTTGTTCCCTTGTCCCAGGACCAGTCAACACCACCTCCTTTCCCCCTCTTCCCCATCTCCCATGTCTCCCTCCCCCAACCAACAGTCCCGTCATTTTTACCTCCAGACTGTTCATCTAACCTATCTTGAGATAGACCTGCAGAGATAACATTATGTACCCCAAAAAAGTCATCCTAAGATGAAGCAACCACAGAAAATAAAACAATGATAACAAAAAAACCCCAATGTCATATATCTATATGTAAAAATATATAAAAATAATAACAATCTAAAACCTCAAATAGTCAAAGGTCTATTTGTTGACCTCAACATTTAAAAAAAACATTTTTTTTGCGGGGGGGGGGGGGGGCATCACTGGTCTCCGGTGGTGGGAGTAGGAGACCCAGCCCCACTGCTGGAATTGAACCTCCGTCCCAGTGGGCCGCAGTCCCACGCACAACCACTACGCCACCGGGGCTCAGCCCCTTAAAAAAAAAACAAAAACATTTTATTGGCATTTAATTCACATATTACACAATTCAGTAGTTCAATCATAACAAGAGTTGTATAATCATTGCCACAATCAATTTTAGAACATTTTCTTCCTCCCTCCTTTCCACATACATTGTTTGCTTCCTCAGCTGCTGTATTTGAACCACCAAGTCAGTGGGCCACAGTCCCACACTCAACCACTACACCAACAGGGCTCAGCTTAGTTCTTATCTCTGTGCCTCTACTATTGTGCTTTACCAACTGGAAAACCCAAACAGAAACAGTGAAAAACAGAAAAAAGGAAGTAGTAAGGATAAAGTAATAGAGAGATAAAAATACAAATGGTGAGTAAGAAAGAAAAGACCATTATGAATACTTAAAAGGCCAAGAAAGAAATTTTTGTCATGGAACAAGCAAATACTTGCACCTACAAGAATCTTGTGGAGATCTGCCAGCAGCTTAATCAGGCTAGGTGCTCTTCAGATGGGTTTTGTTTGGGCTTCCACGGTTCTCTGCCTACTACAAATTGGGTGTTCACAAGTTAGGCTCTGGTACTTTTCCTTTTGTCAAATTTGAATTTTGTTAATTGCTGTCTTTGGATCATACGAGCTGGTGTGCTTCTTCCATGTAGACTTAGTTGAATCCTGGCTGCTTGTTTGAATACAAGTCTTTCAGACCCCCCACACACTATGCTGATTGATAGCTGGGCACCAACTGCTTTCTTCATCACATTTTGCTGTAGCACCCCTATCTTCAGTGGTCATTTCAGGAAGGTGAGTATCGAGCAGTGTCATGTTCTCAGAATGAACTCTTCTTCGATTGGGGCTAAAGTTAACTGGGAATCCAGTAAGCTTGTCCTTGGTTATGTACATGGCTCAGGTTTACTTCAGCAGTCGTAATATGACAGACTCAAAACCCTATAAGACCAACTACCCCAACAATAGCAACAAACCAACTGGCAGAAAATAAGAGACAAACAAAAATAAGCAAACAAAGGCAGGGAACAAAAACCCCATTGGAACAGAAGAGTAAGTCATTGTCAATCATCTCCCCCCCGCCCCGTTTGGGTATAAGGCAATTGCACTTGTAACACCATTGATGTTTCTAATGACCATGACTCTGGGCATTGTAGGTATGGGAAGTCTGTGTAAGCACAGTTCCACCATGAGCCGTTAGTAACCTGTGAGTTGTTGCTCTGCACAGAGACCAGAAAGCTTGCAGCTAACTTTTCATGAGGGTACCTCCATAGGGTAAGTCTGTGCTCAGCAACAACCATAGGGTAAGCCTGTGCTCGGCAACAACCGTTCTTTGCTTAGGATTTGGATTCCAAAGTGAGGAGCTGTTCCTAACAGAGCACCAGGTATCATCTTCTGGAATCTGTGTGGTGCTACTTTTTGGGACGGCTCTCTGTCCCAGTGGACCGCAGTCCCGCGCACAACCACTACGCCACCGGGGCTCAGCCCCAAACTTTATTCTTTAACAATGATATTCTGATGTATCCTTAGGACCCCTCCTTGCTTAGAGCAGTCATAAGTACCGTAATTAGCATAAGGGGTTTCCTTTCACTAGTTCTGGAGGTTGAGCCTCTCATAGGAAATTCAAATGAGGAAGTGGGCTTGGGGGAGGGAGGCTCATATCTGACTCCCTGTGGCTACCCAGTGGAGGAGAATTCATCTCCACCCAGCCCAAGGGCCTCTATCCTCCATCTTTTCTTTTACCCCTTCTGATACCAACCATTCTTCCCATGACACTACTTCTCTGTTGGGTCCCATTGTCTGTGCAGTGGCCAAGCTGAGCTCACAGGCGATGAATGCTCATTATGGAACTTTATTAGGGAAGTTAACCGATCAACACAAGTCAGAATCAACAAGCGTTAAGAATACAATAGTGCCTGGCCTCTCAGCACATGACCTCCTGCCCCCCTGCAGCCCCTGCTGTCCCCTACCACTCCAGTCAGCGAGCACTCCACTGGTGCCTGTTGCTTGATGGTGCCAGGGTTCTCTCTTCCTCCTCCTGAGATGGCTCACTGGATTCAGTGCATATCAAAGCTGACCAGTCCTAGCTTTGAGTCCATTATGCCTTATTTGCATGGTTCCACTTGATCATTGGGTGGTAGTAATAGGCAAATAGATAGAAGAGCAATACTTAATCGATTTCATTTCACTGCACAAACTAACCCTTATCACTGTTTGTTTTGTTTAGAGAAAGGTGCCCTTACATGGTAAGATTCCTTATTTCCTATCCTCATTAGATATTTTCTCTCAAAAAATTCTGAAGCCTCTTGAATCCCTTTAGTCTAGTGAATCTATAGGAGACTGGTGGCACACTGGGAGAGAACTTGGCTGCTAAAAGTTGGTGGTTCAAACCTACCAGCCAGGCTGGGAGGAAGCTGTGGCCATTTGCTTCTGTAAAGATGATAACCTTGGAGCCAAGTGAGTCCTCCTGTAGACTTGCTATGAGTTAGATTCAACCTGTGCAGCTTTGGGAGTCTTGGGTAGCACGAACAGTTAAATCCTTAACTACTAGTTGAAAGGTTGGCTGTTCAAACCCAGCCAGAGGCATCTCAAAGACAAGCCTGTTTTTAAAAGGTTACAGCCTTAAAAGCATAGTTCCACATTGTCCAGCTTTTCAGAGCACACGTCTGAGAGTAGATTGATTGCAAGGCCATAGCCAGGGTGAGAATGAACTGACTCATGATACCTGGACAGACTCCAGAGCAAGATGCAATGTTCTCTCAGCTGTTGACAGAGAATGCCTTCTCCTGGCTGGACAGCGCTGAGTATGCTGCAGTCCAGCTGGACATGTGGAGGTGGACAGCATTAGTTTTCCACCAAAGCCTCTTGATTTAGATCCCATATTTTAATGTGATGGAGGAATCCCTTCCCAGGTCTGATAAAATATCCTTGTCTTTCGTGATAAGTTCTATGGGAATGTTACTTAATAGAGTGACAGAAAGCATTGATAGCTAGTGTCCCCAGAAATTTGAACAATTGGGTATTTTAGCATGGGAGTGAGCCTTTCAGAAGGCTGCTGCCTTTATGTTGACTACTCTGTAACCTTGGGCAAGTTTCTCAACCTCTTTCAACCACATTACTCTCATTTGGCAGGTAGGGATAAAAGTTGCAGTTAGCCTTCCACATCTCCTTGAGTTTTGTATCTGCAGATTCAACCGAACTCAGATAACTGGGTGGGGGTGATGGTGGTGATTAAGTGGTCAAAGCAATCCCTCAAAGGCTGTGAGAGAACATAAAGTTCTATTTAGAGAGTGTTTACGTTATTAGTTACTCTATATAAGGAATCTTCAAACTCAAGATTGCCCTCGAGTTGATGCCCACTCATAGTGACCTATAGAACAGGGGAGAACTGCGCTCTGGGTTTCCGAGACTGCACCTGTTTCCTCCATTGGGATAGAAAACCTCGGCTTCGTCCTGCAGAGCCATCGATGATTACAAACTGCTGTCTGGGCTTCCAGCCCACTGTGCAATCCACTCTGGCACCAAGCTCCATATAGGGTCTAGGGATGAGTAAAGCAGCGCCGATATGCAAATGCTGTGCCATTTAGTATTTACAAGGGTCCTGAAACAAATCCCCTTTGTATACAGAGGACATTGACCACTTTATTCATCAAACAGGGTTGATAAGAGGAGAAAATGAGCAGTTCAAAGTGTTTTGACAACCTAAGCCATTAAACTGGTTTAAGGCATTTTTTAGGGGGGTGGGGGGCATCACTGCTTTCCGGCGGTGGGAATAGGAGGCTCAGCCCTGCTGCTAGATTTAAACCTCCAACCCAGTGGGCTGCAGTCCCGCACACAACCACTATGCCACCAAGGCTCAGCATAATTTGAATATTTTTTTATGCACTAAATTATCATATTTTTATTCTACTAATATTTTTTTTCACTCCAGCTCCATTTTATTTTATTTTTAAGTCATTTTATTGGGGGCTCATACATCGTTTTTCACAATACATAAATAAACATACTGTGTCAGTGTCAAGTACCCTCACATGTCCACTTCTATTATCATTCTCCAATTGTCCACCTTTTCCCTTAAGCCCCTAGTATCGGCTTTTCCATCCCTTCCCCTCTCCCCCTGCCCTATCCTCCCCACCAGCCCTCAATACTTTATACGTTATTATTGTTCTGTCATATATTACACTGCCCAGCCTCTCCCCCAACCTACTCCCCTGATGCCTATCCTTCAAAAAGGAGCTTATGTATAGATCCCTGGCCCTTTTCCCTCCCTGCTTCCTAATTTGAATTTTTAAGGTACTATATATACTCGCGTATAAGCTGAGTTTTAATTTTTTTTTTTAATTTTTTGGGCATCACTGCCCTCTGGTGATGGGAGTAGGAGGCCCAGCCTTGCTGCTGGATTTGAACCTCTGTCCCAGTGGGCCGTGGTCCCGGGCACAACCACTACGCCACCGGGGCTCAGTCCCTTAAGGCATTATTTTTAAGCCAACTCTTGTTGGGTGCTATCTATTTGGTTCCAACTCTCATAGTGGCCCCACTTATAATGGAAACACTGCCAAAGTCTCCACCATCCTCATTACGATTACCATGTTTGAGTGCCTGTTGTTCTAGCCACCATGTCAGTCCATCTCATTGAGGGTCCTCTTTTACCGCGCTCCTCTCCCAAGCATGACGCCCATCTCCAGGGACATGAACGTGTACATGATAGGTGAGATGAAGTCTTGCCACCCTGGCTGCACTTCCAGGGCAGCTAGTTTGCTTTCCTAGTAGTCCATGATACATTAATTATTCTTCACCATTGTCCTAATTTAAAAGCATCAATTCTTTTTTGATCTTATGTATTGTGAGGTGATTGAAAATAGCATGGCTTGAATTCAGGAACACCTTGATCATCAAAGTGACATTTGCTCTTTTTTTTTTTGGGGGGGGGGGTTGGTTTTGTTTTTTTTAGCCATCACTGCCCTCTGGTGGTGGCAGTAGGAGGCCCAGCCTTTGCTCCTGTGGAGCTGGAATTGAACCTCCATCCCAGTGGGCCGCAGTCTCGTGCACAACCACTATGCCACCAGGGCTCAGCCCCTCTTTTTTTTTTTTTTTTTACTTTAAAGAGGTGCTTTGCAGCAGATATGCCCTATTATAATATTTTATTGATTTATTTTAATGTTTTTTGGGGTTCATACAGGCCTTTTACATACATAACCCATTAATAAGTTATTATTTTTTCATGTTTTATACTGACTGATGTTTCCTTTCATCTCCTTTTCTGCTCTCCGTCCTCCAGGGAAGGAGTTATTTCTAGATCATTGTGATCTGTTTCCCCTTTTCTCCCCCACCTTCTCCTTACTCTCCTGGTATACTACTCTCATTATCTGTCCTGGATTCCCTGTACCCGTGTACGGGCTCTGCTCTAGCCGGATCTGTAAGATGGAATTAGGATCATGATGGGGGTGGGGGAGCATTAAAGAGCTAGAGAAAGGTTGTATATTTGGTGCTGTGCTACATCTTGGTTGAATCGTCTCTTCCTGATAACCTTCTGTGGGGGTATGTCCTGCTGTCTACAGATGGGCTTCGGGTCCCCACTCCAACCCGCCTCATTCGTATCAGTATAGTTGCTTGTCATTTGATTTCTTGTTTGTTGCTTCTATGAGTGTTGATTATGCACCCAAGTGAAGAAAACCCTGGACCATCACCCCTCCATTTATCATGATGATGTCTATTGGTCCTGTTTTAAGGATTTTTGATCATCAGTAAGTGCACTTCGCTTTCAACCATCGGGGTCATGTCATCTGCATGTAGCAGGTTATTATGACCCTTTGTCTAATCTTGTTGCCACATTCTTCACGTAGTCCAGCCTCTGGGATTATTTGCCCAGGGTACAGACTGAGTGTGTATGGTGACATGTTAACAACTTCAACAGTACACCTGTGCTGACTTTCTCTTGCTCTGTTTGAGAGATTGCCTTTTGATCTGTGGAGAGTTTTTTTTTTTTTTATTTTTAGACATCACTGCCCTGGTGGTGGGAGTAGGAGGCCCAGCCTTTGCTCCCGTGAGCGGGAATTGAACCTCCATCCCAGTGGGCCGCAGTCCCGCACACAACCACTATGCCACCGCGGCTCAGCCTTTGTGGAGAGGTTTTTAATGGGCACAATCATGTGCTGGGATCCCTCTTTTTTATCATCATTTGTTGTGATCTTCCCAGTCAGATGCCCTTGCAGAGGCAAACATCATTCTGGTATTCTACTCAACCAAGATGCATATGACAGCAACAATCTCCCTCCTCCTGTGTCCTTTTCTGAATCTGACTTGAATTTCTAATAGCTCCCCATTGATGTACTGCTACAACTGCTTTGGAATAGTTTTCAGCAAAAGTTCACTTTTGTGTAATATTTGATGGCATTATGTAATAGTTTCTTCATTCAGTTGGATCACTTTTCTGCGAAATGGTCACAGATGCAGACCAAAAAACCACGCTCATTCCCTTCGAGTCTATGCCAACTCAGTAGTGGCCCTGTAGCACAGGGTAGAACTGCCCCGGAGGTTTCTTAGACTGTAACTCTTCACTGGAGTAGAAGCCTCCTGTTTCTCCTGAGGAGCAGGTGGTGGTTTTGAACAACTCTGACCTTGCAGTTAGCCGAACACATAACCATTCTCTCACGAAGGTTTCTCACATATCATCGATTAGTAGTATATAGCACGCTCAGTATGCTGGTTGTGTTCTAGTTTGGGGACAGACATTATTATACAGATATGGCCCATAATGTTCTTTTCAAGGGCTTTTCACCACCAGGTTCTATTTCCTAGGAGTAGCTGCCCAGGTTTCTTAATGCCCCAGGTAGATAGGGTGCTGCTTGCTCTGTTGAGAGACCTGCATGAGCCGGTGAGAGGTTGTGTTCTAGCTTCCCAGCCTCACCAGAGGCTTCCGGTGCCCTCAGAGGTCACTAGGCTGCTTCTGCCTAGATACAGCTTGAGAAACACAACACCAATTAGAATATGTCGTCTTGTTTCATACCGTTTACAGGATACACAAAAAAATGGGATGTAAAAGATGGGGGAAGTATACTCCAAAATATACTAACCAACAGAAAGCTGCCAAAGCTTTGCTAATAGTACATAGTAGGCGTCTTGGTTTATTGGGGGCTTTTTTGTCTACCTTGATTGAAAGTTTACAGAGCAAATTACTTTTCCATTCAACAGTTTAGATATTTGGTTTCATGGCTTGCGTGGCAGCCCCCTCAGCGGAACAGTACTCATTCTGCCTCTTCCCTGGGGCCCCTGCTTCTATTTGACCTTCTTTCTGGCGTCTTCCTATCTACCGAGCCTTATTTGGGGGCAGACACAGCCTATTTGGTCTCGTGTAGTTTAAACAGTAGATTTTAAGGTTAAGCTTATTACATAAACTTTGAGTTTGCAAGAAAAAGTGATCCTTGACTTGGTCATTAGAGTAGACAAAATAATTAGTAAGATTTGAATAAGGTCATCTTGAACTGTGTACCTGTCCTCATTACCTGTAGATCAGTTTCCAGCACACACGTGACACAGTAGGCTGTGAGGCAGAGCTCAGCCAATCTCAAATTTCAAAGCCACCTTACTAACCAAGGTCCTTGGTGTTGTGAATGGTGGACCTCGCTGAAAATCCCATCTAGAAAAATCAGAATTTCTCCACCAAAGCACTGTTGACATTGTGGGTCAGATACTGCATATACTCGAGAGTATAAGCCGAGACACTTAATTTTGCCACAAAACCTGAATTTAAAATGTGCCGAAAAACTCTGCTTACACACAAGTATATATGGTAATTCTTTGTTTTAGCAGGGGGTGGAGGGAGCTGTTTAATGCATTGTAGAATGTTGAACATCCCTGACCAGTAGCACCCCTCCCCCACCACCAGTCACGATAACCAGTCATCCCTCGTCCCCACTAAAAACCACAGTTAGAGATTGTCCAGACAATCATGTTTTTACCACAGTCTCTGCACTCTGCAACAGCTTAGGTGGGCTCATCCTTACAGAGGTTGAGGGAAGTAGTAGTGCATTTTCTAAGGAAAAGCTGTGAGACCGCTGAGAGTGAGGCAGTTTGGTCTTTATCTGTTCAAAGCCTACACCTGCCTAGTCCGGAAGCTCTGACCTCTGAGCAGATGCTCCTGTGCTGAGGGGCTGCTGGCTCAGCACCCTCACCAGTCCCTCATGCATGGGGCTCCTGTTGCGTTCCAGGCCTACCGCACACAGTGAAGACTTAAATTATAAAACGATTGGTAGATACGACCATGAGAATCGTAAAAGAGAAAGCTGATCTCTGAGGAGCACGTGAGTTACTGGACGTGGTGAGATCAGAGCAGGTGTCACCGGGGAGGCTGTAGACATCCAAGGTGGGTGTGAGAGATAAAGGGGGCAGGGCCCTGCAGGCATTGGAGCAGCCGCTAGGTCCTGAGTTGGTAGAGGCTCAGTATCACTGCAGTGTAACATAGGAAGCTGAAGATAGCAAAGCCACTTGTAGGAGCTTGGGTTGGATCCTGCATGCAATTAAAGGGTTTTGAGCAGGGTTCAGATTTGTGGTTTCAGGGCTGAGCCCCGGTGGCGTAAGTGGTTGAGTGCGGGACTGCAGCCCCGCGGGCTTGGAGATTCAAATCCAGCGGTGGCTCTCAGAAGCAGTGCTGGGTAGCGCCCACGACCACCAGAGGACAGTGATGCCCCAAAAATAAAAAAATAAAAAAAACAAATTTGTGGTTCGAAAGTTGATTTGAGTGGTGCTTGGAAAGGGGGAAATTGGAGGCAAGTAAACAAATTGGAGGCCCAGCCAAGAACCCAGCTGGGCAGTGAGGTCTAGAACATATGCTGTGGCTGCCGAGGGCTCAGAGGGAGGCAGATACATAGAGGGAATCTCAGGGCCCCAGCGTCCAGAAAAAGACAGGTCCACATTGTTAATTGCTCAAGAGGACACCAACCTTAGTTCTGAATATAAAGACATAAACTTTTATTTGAGAGAGATTTTTTTTTCCGCTTTTTATATACATTTTTTTCCTCTAGGAAATAGACAGACGGTTGGAAAAAAAACTGAAGATCACACAAAAGGAGAGGTAAGACTGCTATGTGGTCTGAGGGCTCTAACTCAAGCCGTTTGAGAGGTGGTGTCAGCTGGTAACAAGCTTAGCAGGCCAGGCACCTGGTGCCTACCTCCGAGGATGAGGTGGGGAGAGCAGGACAGACGGCTGGGTGTTGTACTTGCCTCCTGCTTTAGTGGGCTCCTTTGTGAGGTGTATGATAGAAAGTGGGAGGCAGCAAGTCAGAAAACGTGGGGCTTAGACCCGGCTCAGCCTCTCATTGTTAAGAGGTTTGAGGCAAGGCATTTCCTCCTCTGGTCCTTAGTCTTTTTCTGCGATTCAGGAGGTTGGACAAATATTTTATCTAGGCTCTCGGTGATGTGATGGCATGAGGTATTATGGGGGTGTCCTGGAAGAAAAGAACTTGAAAGACCTGTACGGATGGCTTTGTTTCACATCCAGACAGTGGAGGACTGGGTTTCCAGAGTCCGTGAAAGGTGACTTAAGCAGCCTATGTTTGGGCTAGATAACCTCCCAGCTTCCCACAGGGACCAGCAGAGGAAAGGGGGACTAGAGCCTTCTCTGGATTTCCTTATTGGGCTGCAGTGCCATTCCCTGGGGCATGCTGGGATGCCCTGCTTGCCCTGCTAACTTTCAAACTCTGTGCTTTGATCAGATTGCTGACTCTGTGCCTGTCTGCGCACTCAGCTCAGCAGTGACATTAAAGCTGATTGCGGCCTTCTTTCCCTTGCCTTCCTGGCCTGCCCCAGCCACTCCCAACTTCCCTGGTGTCCTCCCCTGGGAGTGACACAGGCTCTGAGTACAGGTGTTTTTGAGACTGTGGAGAGGACACTCTTCTCCTGGATTTCTTTCTCCTCCTGTGGCTCTCTGCCCTCCTTCCCCGTGTTGTGTATCCCTTGTGGTTTTGGCCACCTGTGGTTTGAGCCCACTTCGGGTGAACGAGATTCCTGAGTGTTGTTGAGCAGTCTTTGGGATCACCTTTACCCCAGCCCCGCCGCTGTCAACAGGCCAGAGGGAACTGACAGGGGGGTGGGGGTTGTTTCTCTGCTTACCAGCTCTTGCCAAGAGGCGATCCTGCATCCTGGTGTGGCTTGTCTTTGGGAGACCTCACTAAGAGGGACACAGGCAATTTGGTCAATCCTGTCTTTGTGTCAGGCTGTTGTGACATAGCAGGTGTCTGGGTTGCGTTAGACCAGAACGTGCACCTGGTGGATGCTGTTGGCTGGGAGAAGGAGCACTTTGCTGATCCCCAGCTGAGGGGCTCGCACTGCACCAGCCTGTCCAGCTGTGGTCTGTGTAGGAAAACTGGGATTTTCCTTGAATTCATTGGATCTGGAGCAACTGACCAGTGATTGGCCTGTGGCCTGTCATGTTTGGGGGGAAAGAAGCCTCAGCTGAGGTTGGTGGTCGAGTGATCCCCCTTGGCCAGGGGTAGGTACCTGTGAACAGTGCGAGTTTGTGGCTTGTCAGCTCTTTTGAGAAACCCCAAGGAGGGTGAGTTTGGCCCTGTCTGGTCAGAGACCAGAGAAGAATGAGGAGGATTAGGCGGTGGTGGGGGGTGCAGGGGTGGGGGGTGCAGCGGTGGAAAGTGCTGCAGGGTGACTGTGGGACACAGCAGCAGGACTTCTGTCTTTGGGACCTCAATGGTGAAACTGTGTTTGCTCTTTGTCAGCAGGAAATCCAAATCTCCTCCCAGAGTGCCCATTGTGATTCAGGACGATAGCCTTCCCACTGGGCCCCCTCCACAGATCCGCATCCTCAAGAGGCCCACCAGCAACGGTGTGGTCAGCAGCCCCAACTCTACCAGCAGGCCAGCCCTCCCGGTCAAGTCCCTAGCCCAGCGGGAGGCAGAATACGCAGAGGCCCGAAAGCGAATCCTGGGGAGCGCCAGCCCGGAGGAGGAGCAGGAGAAACCCATCCTTGACAGGTGAGTGCAGCCACAGGCTGACCAGCAATTTCCCTGCCCACCCAGGAGGGAGGATGGGGCAGCCTGTCTTCCAGGAAAGGAATGAGAATTGCCACCAGCAAGGGAACCTCCCTATGTCAGCTGCCTGGTGACTGGCTGACTGGCCTACAGAAATGCCTGGCAGCTGTGTTGAGGTGGTTTCAGGTGGCTGGCCATGCTGCTGCGGGCTTACACCCCGCACTCTGTAAGGAGCCTGTCTGTAAAGTGGGAGTTCATCGCCTCGCCTTGCTGGCCTAGTCTGAAAAGTGGGGGTGAGGACAGCTGCGCATCAAATGAGTATGCGAGCATAGCCACGCTGAGAGCCCAGCTTGGCCCTGTGGCAAAGCTCAGTAAGGGCCTAAATTCTGTGCTCCCCTGTTTTTTGGATTTGCTAAATTCTTTTTTTTTTTCCGGGGGGTGGGGGGCATCACTGGCCTCAGGTGGTGGGAGTAGGAGGCTCAGCCTTTGCTCCGTGGAGCTGGAATTGAACCTCCATCCCAGTGGGCCGCAGTCCCGCGCACAACCACTACGCCACCAGGGCTCAGCCCGGATTTGCTAAATTCTTTTGGACTTGAGACAGTTTTTTCTCCGTTGTCCTAAAAGCTGCAAAACAGCATTTGCCACCACAGCCTTCCCCCCCCCCCCCCCCCCCCCCCCCCCCCCCCCCCCCCCCACTTTAAGGGCCTACTCCGTTGCTTGGTGTGCTGGGACTTGGAGAGCCAGTCTTTGCACCTTCTGTCTAGCCTTTAATCATATAGAAGTGCATTGCCTCTCCTCCAAGCTTCTGACTTTCTGGATTAGAAAAAAAAAATGCACTTCTTTTAGTCTTCCATAGTAATAGGAGTCAGCTGGTTTTAGGAGAAACCAGAGGACAGCGTGGGTGGGGACACAGGAACATGTCACACTCAGCTAAGCTTGGGGTTAGCGTCTGGAGAGTCTTTGCCTTAGATCCTGTGAGTTGTGCTATCAGTCATTGCTGCCCTGGGGGTGGAGGTGGGGAGACACACAAGTGCTATAGCTGCCTCAGGTGGATATGACCACCAACCCCACCTTTACTGGGACCTTCCTGCTTGAAATGGCCCTCTGTCTGCTTGCCAAAGAAGCAGGTGCTGAGAGCCAGAGTCAGCTGGGAGCCCCCAAAACTTCTGCCCTGGCTGTAGCTGAGTAGATAGTAGGCTTTTTGGATTGGGGCCATCGTTTAGATCCCTGATCAGACCTTCCTTGATCTTCATTCCTCCAGGCCAACCAGGATCTCCCAGCCAGAAGACAGCAGACAGCCCAATAATGTGATCAGACAGCCCCTGGGTCCCGATGGATCACAAGGCTTCAAACAACGCAGATAGATGTGGGCAAGAAAGGATGCCACCGCCGCCGCTGCCGCCGCTGCTGCCATCACCTCTTGGGTCGTCTGCCACGGGTCGCACTGCCGTGGCAGACAGCTGGACTTGAGCAGAGGGAACGACCTGACTTACTTGCACTGTGATCCCCCTTGCTCCGCCCACTGTGACCTTGAACCCCATGCACTGTGACCTCTCCCTTAGCCCCCTTCCCACTGTGATTGGCACGTCGACAAGGGCTGTTCCAAGTCCACGGAAAGGGAAAGGGGGAGGGCTAGGGGAGGGCTACGGGGACTCACCAAGGACTCAGAGTAGAGTCAGACAGTGCCACTTGGGGTAAGCCGGTGCCAGCAATAAGTTTATCATGCTCATGAATTTGGAATTTCAAAACACAAATGAGAACCTTCCCCCCAAGTGCATGTCTTCACTTAAAAAGCAAGTTCCATTTGAAAAGATCCCCCCCCCCTTATTTTGTTTGTTTTTACAAATCTGATTTGCAAGAAAAAGCGCATGGGGGGGTTTTAGCAGTTTAATGAATTTTTAATTAAGAAAGGGTAGTTTGATAGTCTACTTAAAAATGTTTCTGGGAAATCCACTAGAAACATTAACCGATAGGATTTTGGTGAGCTTAGCTTCTTCTGTGTTCCTACTGCCGCCCAGAAAAGGGGCAGGGCTCCACAGGCCCCAGGACAGATGAGTACCCCATGCCTATATCTCCCTAACCCCCAGCTAAGGCCCAGGCCATACCTTGGCAATGCCTGGAGCCTGGGCCAGCTCTAGGCTCAGGGAGCCTGGGGAGGGTGCCAACCCCACCTCTAGTATTTCAGGAGATAGGGAAAGTGAACAGACTTCCCCTTCTCATGCCCCTCAGGGTGGTTCCCTACCAGCCAGGCTCGCTACTTCTGGAGGAGAGCCTGGGATTGGAGAGTGGCCTCGGTCTTCTTGGGCTTATAAGTAAGGGATGCGAGACATGTTCAGTATTTGCTGTCCTCTGAAGGGAAGCCAGGAGAGAGTTGGGAGTCTGACTCCAGGTATCTGAGTCTTCTGCCTGGTGTGGCCTGAAGACAGACGGGTGGCTTTTCCTCTATTAACAAGGCGTGCGCTCTCCAGGGTCTGTAGCAAGCGCTCCATCTCTGTTGATGACACCGGCTCAACTATATATACTTGGTGCATTTCCTTTTTAACATCAGGACTCTGGGAGTTAGGCCTTTCTGGATGAAGTTGGGGAAGGAGACACTATGCATTGCAAAGATTGGTGATGATGGACTGGCTCCCGGGAGCCTCTTTCCAGAGCAAGGGTCTGGAAGGAAGGTAGCTTCCCTCCGTCTCTGGATCCCGAAGATTGGCTTTGCCCTTGAGGTGGCAGAGCTCAGAGGACAGCCCCCCAGAGCAGCTGGGTGTGTGGCTGGCTGGCTGGCCTCTTCCTTGCACTGCGCCTTATCCCTCAGCCAGCCAGTCAGCCTCACTCGCAACTAGCAGGTAGGTTTGGGATTGGTTGGTGTGACATTTTGCAATTAGGGCAGCTCATGGTGGTGGCTAGATGTAGTTGGCCCACTCCACCCTTGGATTGCCTGGCTTAGCCTTGCCAGCAGGCATGGTAGGCAGGCCCAGCTGGCCAGGTGCCACCACACCTCCCTGTCGAGGGCAGGGCTAGCCACTTGAGTCGATGGCTAGCCCATAGCATAGCTTTAAAGCTGTGTGAACCAGGAGATGGTGAGCAGAGCTGGAACCACGCTCCAGTCTGTGAGAGCCGCAGGTAGCTGCATCATGTTCTGAGGGGCACTGAGCTCCCCAGTCGGCAAGGGGGAATGTTGGCTGCTATCCTTACAGTTCCACTGCCCTGACCAAGTTTCCGCATTCTCAAGTGTGTGGCGTTGGCCGCCATCGTGTACTGGTGGTCTCGGCCCCGAGGCGTGACTGCCCCTTCAGTGGCACAGGAGGGCTCGGTGGGAAGGGCCAGGGGTGCTGACTGCTCAGCCGCTGGGACCATCTGGTCCTTGGCCTCACGCACGGGAGGCCTCGCTGAGGGGTGTCTGCAGATAGGCCGTGGCAAGGCCTGGTGCACCCACCTCCCTCCAGCCAAAGATGGGGCTCTGCCCACTGTGTGCCTGGCACACCCACCAGCAGCCATGCATGCCCTGGCTTCCCAGATGGAAGGGCGGCAGGCAGGAAACCGAAAACAGGATACTGTTGTGTTGGGGGGAGGCGGGAGGGGAGATAGGAGAACGGTTTGGATTTTGTTTTGTTTTGTTTTTGTAGTTGTCTGTAACTTTCCTTAAGTGCTTCTTCTTTTTTTTTTTTTTTAAAGTGAGCTGCAGGCTTTGGCTTGGAAAATCCTGGGGGCTGGGGGGCAGAAACCTGAGGCTGCTGCCCCTTTCTCTGCCTTCACGGTACTGCCTCCTTTCCCCAGTTCCTCCCTCCCTGACCCAATGATCCAGGCCTCAGCCCTTCCAGCTAACCGCTTCCCATGAGCCACTACTCTGATGTCAGCCTATAACCAAAGGAGCTGGGGGTGCGGGCCTGGTGACCAGCCCTTCTCAGCCCACTCAATCAGGGTGCTCCCCACCTGCAGGCAGGAGGCAACACCCTATCTGCTACCATCAGACCCTTCCAGAGCCCACCTGCCCTGCCCCGTCCAGCCCAGCCATACCCTGCTCTGCCCCATCTGGGGGTGCTCTGCTCAGGGATGGGCTGGCGGGCCTACTTCCAGCCTTCCCTGGTAAGCAGAGACCTGAGAAATCTCGGGGTCCTGTTTCCTGGTCGTGTGGTCCCAGGAGTGCATGAGCCCTTGGGTGTCTGACGCCAAGGGCATGGGAGGGAGGGCTGCAGTCTTGCTCTGCTGGTGTAGTGGGCCGCTGCCTACCCGCACCTCAGGCTTCTGAGTCGGCAGATTAAGCATTTTATAAATTGTATTTTAAATACATGTTTTAAACTTGTCAGCACCTTGTTCGTCCTCATTTCCGACCCTGGCCTGCTAACCCCTTCAGTTTCTGCAGCCGCTAGCGGGAACCACCTCTACACAGCACCAGTGGGCCTCTCCCTCTGTTGGAGCAGACCCAAGTGGGTCCCCAGGAAGGAGAAGCTGGGCCTGCACTCTGCTGGCAGAAGTATGTCTAGGCCATCCCCTGATCCGGCATATCCAGGTGGCCACCACTCCCTTCAAGCAAGTGCGGAGAGCCCAGCCCCGTGCCCTGAGTGGCAGTCATCCCCTTCCAGGGCAGGCAGGAACAGAATGAGCAGACCCCTGGACACCTTCCTTGGCACCAGACAGTTGTACCTAGGTTCCTGGTGGTGGTTTATTGGCTTACCAGGCTGTGGAAACAGACTTCAAGGTGGCCCTGTCCCGCCCCAGCTCCCCTTTCCCCGATGGCACTTCAGTCTGCAGGTCTTGAGCAGCTGCCTGAGCAGGAACTTGAGGGTCAGTGAGTTCGAGCTGGCATGGGACTGAGCCACTTCCGGCTGTCAGAGCTGTGTTCCCTGAACGGGCAGGGCAGAGAGTTGGGGGTGGTTAGCCTTTTCCCTACCTACAATCCATGGCAGAGGGAAGAGGAGCCCCTCCTGGCAGTGATGGAGCCAGCCAGCAGCCTTGGACTTGCTTCCTGAACCTCTCTCGAGAGTGCCTGGAAGGGGCCTGCTGCTAAGCTTGTCCCATTCCTCAGTGTGGAGTTGGGGCAAAGAGGAACAGTGCCAGCCTACGAGAAAGACAAGGACCATCCGAGTCCTGGACACAGGAAAGCCAAAGTGCACAGGCTTCCATGAAACCCCGCTGTAGCAAATCTTGCCCTTTCTCTTGCCTGGGGCAGGCAACCTCTCAGCCACTGCTTCATGGAGGGTATCCCGAGGCTTAGGTCAAGAGCCACCACCAAGGAAGGCGTTGCATGGGTCCCTGCCCACTGGGCACCCACCTGCCTCCCTGAGGTTCTGTCTTATAGAGGAGACTGCGAATGTCCGGGCTCATGTTGTTGCTCTGCTTCCGACGGACCACCTTCTTGTCCAGCCGGGGGTAGAGTGGGAGGCAGGGCACTTGGCTGTAGGGGCTCTGCAGATTGGCCGCTAGTGGAGGAGGTCAGAGAGGGAAGTGCTTTAGGATCTACCCCACCACTAAAACCCTGCCTTTCTCAGAGTGAGCTGGGTGGTCAGGAGCAGTGACTTCAACTCTGAGTCTGAGCTAGGGGTCGGAGTGCACACACCTCAGAGAGAAGGCTGAGGAGCATTTTAGGAATAACATGATGTACGTGGCTGAGTAAAGACTAGTATCAGCTTAACAAGGAGCAAATCTCTGTAGCGGTGACTCTTAACCCAACACTCAGCACCCACTTTAAGTAGGCTTCCCAAAGGTGGCCGCAAGATCGCATAATCTTTTCATTCCATTTCCCTGTGGGCTGGTTGCTGCTGCCCTCCCTTCCCCGTGTGATGAGGCAGCCTTACCCAGTGGAGAGAGCATTTGGATGTCAGACCTCTCTGACACCCAGAAGCTGTGGGGTCTTTGGCCAATCACTTGAACTTCCTGAGCATTCGTTTGTTCATAAAGGGGCACATAGGTGGATTTGCCTCTGGGTTAGAGCACTCCTGCAGAGGACCCACCCAACAGTGACCCCAGTGGCTACTCAGTGGGAGGGGGCTGGAATTGTTCACCTCTCCCTGGTTGAGCTCCTCTTCCACAAGCCTGTGGGGCCATGTGCCATGCTGGGACGGGAGGGGAAGGACTGGCAGGACTTGCCCACAAGGTAGGTGGGAACAGTGATTACCAGCTCTGACTGGCATACACAGTTGAGTCTCAAGTGCCAGATCAGGGGCCCCCCTTAGCCTCCTGGGCTGGAGGGCCGTGCGCGCCCAGCCCTCTCACCGGTGTTTTGCTGCTTCAGCCGGCTCAGGATCCTCAGGACTCTGTGTTCTGGGGCCTCCACGTCTGCCTGTTGGGAATTGTAGAGAAGCTTCCTCCGGGACCGCAGCCGGCCTAAGGCTGATTCTGCCTCACTCGCCTTGCAGGTGGCCTCCTTGAGCTTCTTCTGGTAGTAGCTGCAGAGGCAGTGCAGCCCCCCTCAGACCACCCATGCCATTTGCCCTCTGCCCCAGCTTCCCCAGAGCCCCTGTATGCTCTGACCAGATCTGGGGCAGGGACACAAACCCAGCGCTCAGGAGACCTGCATTCTGGTCCCAGCACTGCCACCAACCTCCATCCATCCACGCAAGCCACTGTTTTGTCCTGGGCCTTCACTCGCCATGAAAGGAGTGGGGGTGAGTTTCTAAGAGTCACATAACTTGCACGCATGCCCTCAATGACAAGGAGGCCCTCACCCACTTGCCTCGGTGTCTGCCGTGTGGGTATTGCTAGCGGCCGTGCATTTGGCCCCCAATTGTCACACCACGGTTCTCCAACATGATCAGGTGCACATCAGACCATTAGGATCCCAAGGTTTTCACTGGGTGATTTTTGGAAGTAGTTTGCCGGGCCTTCCCAGCCCATCTTAGCTGGGAAACATGTCCAGAACCTGAGCAGTACACACCCACCTCTGATCCATGCCGGAAGTTGAGCCCTGGCCTCCCCAAATTCACTGCCATCAAGTAAATTCTGCCTGGTCGCAACTATGGAGGACAGGGTAGAACAGCTCCTGCAGGTTCACAAGATTAGGGAGCCTTGTCTTGCTCCCAAAGGAGTGGCCAGTGGTTCCCAACTACTGATCTTTGTGTAACCTGGTTAGCCGTCAGGACTCGTGCTCAGGTAGACTTTGGTCAGTGTTAACGATAGCATTTATATTTTTACTTAAACGTGCTGTGTAAATCATCCGTGCAGTTAGCACGTGCTCGTGTTTCAGACCTCAGTTTTGGGAGAACCCCTCCCCCCGACACACACATACACACAGACTAGTTAACTTGCTGCTGCGTGCCCCTGACAGCTTGGACTCACCCCCTCATAACCCTTAGCCCCACTTTATTAACTCTTTACCACATGTCCTTTCCCCACCACATCACAGTGCCATTCATCCTTTCAGCACAGGCAGCAAACAGTCCTGAGGTCAGCCTTTCAGTCCCACTTCTTGCTCCAGACACTGCCGTGACAAGCTGTTCGGTGTAGGCTCTGACTAGCTTTCATAACAGGGACGGGGAGATTTACTCCCCCTAGGTCTCTCAGACACGTGTAATAGGGAAGTGGCAGGGTGAGGAGGCACCCTTGGCCAGGAGAGAGAGTAACCAACCACGCCATTCAGGCTTCCCCCCTCTGATGGACAGAATCCATCCTCTGTCCCACAGCACTGGGGCAGCCGTGTGGGAGTGGCTGACAGTTTGATTCCCAAACATCCTGACTGGCCCTTCCTTCTTCCCTGTCCATTTCCTACTCATTCCCATTTCTCCTCCCTCGGAATTGCTTCCCAGATCAAGTGGAAGAATCTGACCATACACAAAATGCAGTGTGACAAGTGCTCTCTGAGGAAGGTTGGATCTGAGAGGAGGTAGTGCTGAGGGGCTGTTTTGTTCACAATAGTATGAAAGGATGTGAGAAGACATTTGCACAAAATCTTGAATGAGGTAGGGAGTGAACCAAGGATATTTGGAGGAAGCACCCTCAGGACAGAAGAATGGCGAGTGGAAAGGCCTGGCTGCAGGAGAGGAACGACCAAAAGTCCAGGCCAGGGGGGATGGAGACTTGTTCCAAGGGGGGAGAGAAATAGGGTGTGGACAAAGATCCCTTGGGAATTTGTAGCTACTCTTGGGTGCTGGGAAACCCCTAAAAGGTTGAAGCTGGTGGCTCTGTTAAGTCCTCCTACCCCTGGGTCTTAAAGTTTGGAGTGTTGATGGGTTATAGGAGAAAAGGAGGCTTTTTACTCCCCTATAGAGGCTTGGTCTCCAAAACCCACAGGGGCAGTTCCACCCTGTCCTGTAGAGCCGCCGTGAGCCAGAGTCGATTTGATGGCAGTGAGTTTTGGGTCTTTAACACAAGACAAATACCAGCATTCTCACATGGTGGAGGGTTGCATGTAGACCCCTTTGTAAATCTAGACCCCCACCCCCAAAAGAGAACACCCCGATTGACAAAATGAATTAGAAAATAACTCCACCGAGAGCATGCGAACAGGAGCCAGTAGAATGTGAGCAGAGCACATGTAACTTTCTGGAGAACAATCCGCCTTGCTATGGGACCTGAATTCAGATATGAGTGCTAATAGGGAATAGTGGGGGATGGGGTGGAAGCCCGGTTGCTTAGAGAATTTTGAACATAGATAAATGTCCCCATCTGTTTCCTCTAGACTGTTAACATGAAAGAAGGACACATTCCAATCGATTGTATACAATCCCATCTAGTATGTCAGGGTCTATTCTTTAACTAATAAACCAACTTAGAATGCTAGACCCAGCTAAACAAGTCAGTTTAGCTAATGAAGGTAAGAATGAAGACATTTGCAAATAAAGATCTCAAAATGTTTTCCTCCCTTGCATCCTTTCTCAAGAAGCTACTGGAGGATCCTCCTGCCCCCTCTACCAAAAAAGAAAAAGAAAAAGCATACACCAAAAAGAAAAGAACAAAATAGAGGAAAAAATACCTGGAACAAGCGAGTCAAAGGAAGATGGTGAAGGATATCTGAGAATGATGTGACAGGTAGGAAGGACAACCAGACCCGTCTAGAACCGCTACTGTGGCTTGACATTGGGAGGCTGACATCACTTTCTTGTTGAACTTCTGCCTTACATACTTAAAAGAGCTACTTGGTTTTTTATTTTTAAGCTCTCTGTACTATGTCTGTTTTTAGAGCAAGGAAAGCAAGCCTTGGTACAAAATCATAACTTTTCTGAAACATCAATGTGAAGCTATCGTTTCTTGACATAACACTCCAGTGGAGGTCTGTATGCTCGTGAAGGTGCTGTTCCCATCCCTCCCGTCGTCCTTCCTGGAAGAGTTCTGTGGGCTCTGATTTACAGCACAATGGCCATTTTGGCATCAAGAGGCTCAAATCAAGTTCATTTGAACTGCTCTGTTTGAAGGAAAAAGTGCAGAGGTAGTATCAGGGCTGGCAGGTGGAAAATGGACACTATGGGCACAACTTTCCTGGCCTTTTACTCACTTTTTAAAAGTCAATTTTCTGAAAACATCTCCCTAGTACGCCACCATGAACATCTTGTGTTGATTGAGAATAACCTATCAAGTTTAGTCCCCTAGAATCCCAAAACATGGTTGCTATGACCATCGGCGCTGATCTCTCTCAATTTGAATTTAACCAGCCCAGCAGATCCCCTTGAAGCCACTTTTGACTGGACCTCTTTTGTTTTATGCTCACATCACTGCCCTGGTGGGAGTAGGAAGCCCAGCCTTGCTCCTGGAGAGCTGCTGCTGGATTTGAACTGTCAACCCTGTGGGCCGCAGTCCCACACACAACCACCGAACCACCAGGGCTCAGCTAGACTGGACCGTTTTTGAAGGCATCCTAATGAGCCTTGGACTTGAACAAGGAAGCCACTGAATAAGGAAGACCAAAGAAGAATGAATATGTTTGAATTGTGCCAGAGGAGGATATTGAAAGTACCAGGAGCTGCTAAAAGGACACACCACTCTGTCTTGGAAGTAGGGCCAGTGTGTTCCTGAGAGGCAAGGG